>PVIY010017969.1:0-48505 GCA_004026745.1 Myrmecophaga tridactyla
CACAGGAAGTGAAGTCCTAGCTAGGCCCATCTCACAGGAAGTGAAGTCCTAGCTAGGCCCATCACACAGGAAGTGAAGTCCTAGCTAGGCCCATCACACAGGAAGTGAAGTCCTAGCTAGGCCCATCACACAGGAAGTGAAGTCCTAGCTAGGCCCATCACACAGGAAGTGAAGTCTTACCTAGGCCTATCTTACAGGAAGTTATTATCTTAGCATCAGTTCAGGCTCAGGTCCAGGGCTTGATGGGAGAGGCCCAGTCAGGACCCTGAATTGTCCCTAAAGGGATCCTCCATACTGCCCTCAAGCAGGAAAGGCAAGAAACTGACAGGAACACCCAAATGCTCAGAAGTGTGCCCATTTCCTGAGCTCACAGAGAAGCACCTTGTGCAGCCTGGAGTGGTTCCCAGGATGCTGGAGAATTAAGCCACTTACCCGGAGGAGACTTAGAAGCCCTGGAACTCAGCTGGGTGCCTTTCATACCCAAGTCTCCATTGTCCAGAGACACTTCCTAGGCAGATTACAGATGGTGGCCTATTAGTCATGTGGGAAACAGGCGAAGCTCACACAGCCCAGGGAGATAGGTCCCACTGACCAACCCTCTTTACAGATGTGGCAGCTGAAGTTCAGGGAAGTTACGCTGTTTGTCCAACATTCTGTGGCTGCCACATGGTAGGCTGGACACTGGGGCCTGGGTTTGTCTAGCTTTAATATCCATCCTTTTAACCACTTCAAATCTATTTCAAGAAAGAAAATGCCCACATCCTGTCAGGTTTAAGAGCCAGCAGGAAATGCATGAAACAATAAAAGTGTTAAACTTCACTAATAATAATTGTAGAGAGAGAACCTAAGCTTTCAAGCCTATCTGAGAACCCACCATGGCAAGAGGCATATATGCATTGTCAGACACAGGCCAACAGGGATCCATACACAAGATGGGACACGGTGGCACTCAAGGGAACACACGTGCGGAAGCACATGCACTCCACACACACACACATACATGCCAGCACAGCCCCATGGCAGAAATGCTGCATCTCTTCAGCTATGGTGACAACAGAGGGACCCCAGGTAGACAGGGCCACCTACTCACCCCTGAATCGAAGTCCCCAAAGATGTCCCTGACATCTCTGACAGGCGCCTTGTGTCGTCTTCGGGCCGAGCGGGCATAGACGTCCAGCCTGCGGCGCACGGTGGCCGCCTGGGTGCGTGTGAGGGTGGACAGGAGCCCCCCGTGATCCCCGTCCAAGCCCGGGCTGCCAAGGAGGCACCACAGGCCTGTGTCCCGCAGCCACTGGGATTCGGCTTCACCCTCTGCCAACAGAGGGAGAACACCCAGGTGAAGACACACGCTAACCAGAGCCACCTGTGGGGACCCGCCAATACCGACACAGGGACATCCGTGTATCCCATCGTGAGGCCCATCAGCACCCACAAAACCCTTCACTGGGGAGAGACACCTGAGAATATGGGGGATAGTGACAGATGTCAGGCCATGTCCAGATTCATGTGCATGGCATTGTAATCCCTGGTCATCCCTCTGGGAGAGATGGGGAGACAGCTGAGAATTTGGAACTGAGGGCTTTGGATTCTACTGGAATGTTTTGTGCTTACTGTTGGACCTCTGGTGCCTGGCAAAAAATAGGCACTCAGTAAACATCGGGGGAATGGATTCACCAAAGGAGGGATATAATCTAACTTATATTTTTAAGAGAGCATTTTGACTCTTGCATGGAGAACAGACTGGTCGGGGTCAAAGGTCGAAGCCGGGAGACTGGTAAAGAGGACCCTATGGCCCAGGCGAGAGGGAAAGGCCTTCCTTGTCCCGTCGGGACCCTCTCACATTTCGCCCCTGGATTAAGGCCCTCCCCTGCCCCCTCGCAGGTCCCAGCCAGGCCCCCTCACCCTCCGGGAACCGTCCTTCCTCCCGGCCGTCCTCCTCATTCAGCGCTTCCCTCTGTTGGATCCGCTCCACTTCTGTCCAGAAGCCATCCAGGGACAGGCTGTGGGCCGAGGACAGCCTGGAGTGGGGACACAGGGCAGCGCGCAGCTGCGGGGGCTTCTGGGGCCGCACATTTGTTCCGCCCGAGGCGGGCCCAGAGCTGTAGCAGGGGGAGCGGGGAGCAGAGTCAGGCAAAGTGCTGCCCCTGATGGGGTCTGGCCCGCAGCTCTGCGGTTCCCCGGAGACCAGCCCGGGGCTTCTGAGAGCTGGCAGGCTCCCCACGCCTGCTTCTCAGGGGTTTCCTGGTTTCAACAAATTGACCAGTTACCCACCCACACTTCAGAACCACTTGGAAACAAACGATCCACAGAAGACAGAGAAAGGGCCAGACCACTCTGCTTTTTTCCATTTTCTTGGGCAAGGAGAACAACTTTCAACATGTATGTGGTAGAGTAAGCATTAATAAGAGAGAATAAACCCCAGGACAGGTGAGGAAATTACACTGCAGCAGCCAACTGGCCTCATTCATTTTTTAATTTTTTTTTTTTTTTTTTACCAGAAATGTTTATTATCTCCTCTCCATCTGTTTCCCTACGTGTGAATTTGAGGTCTACTGTCCTGGCTTTCCTATTTATAACACATGACCACCTCTCCCTCAGCCCCTGGAGCCAGATTTGATGAGATCAAGGAGCCAGACCCCAGAGGTGCTGTCCATCAAGCCAGCCAAGCAGATTCTTTCAGGGTGTTGATCTGAGACACCCAGAACTAGGGGACTCCAAGTCAGGCACGTGGACTGGGAGAGCAGGTACCCTCTGCTCTAATGGAGAGATGGGGTGGGGGTATCAACCTCGGCTTGATTGTCCAGGTTCCAGTCTCATGAGAACAGGCTGAGGTTTACCCTTTCACCCCCATTCCCTGCACCCTTCTTTGGCATGGGCAGGCTCCGGGAATTGAACCTGGTTCTCCAGCATGGCAGGCAAGAATTCTGCCACTGAGCCACCGTTGCACCGCCCTCTTTAATTCCTTTTTACTGCACAAACTACTCTGAATGAATTTCTATTTCATGCAAACAAATAATCCCGGGAAAAGGAACTGCAAATCTCCTGGTCCAGATAAATGATATTCTGGGACTTCAAAGAGTTTGGGGATAAAAATTTCTATGCTGCTGTCCAGAATCTTTGAGAAAAGGAGGGATGGGGAACAGTGCCAACATTATTAGACTGGCATCACCTAGACCCTGAAACATATCAACAAACAGATCATAAACCACCTCTGCCAGAATAGAGGGAGGAAATATATTCCCAATTTCCTCAAATGAGGAAAAAGTATATTCTGCAAATCCTATAGATATTTGAGCTCAATATTGATTTCTAGCAAGATTGTTGGACAGATTTCTCTATTCCATCTGGAAACAGACAAAAGGCAAAAAAAAAAAAAAAAAAAAAAAAAAAAAAAAAAAAAAACAAACAGAAACAAAAAACCCCAATAAGCATAAATGATTTCAACTTTCCAGTTAAAAAAATAGACTCAATTTGGGTTTTTTAAAAATGTCATTCATCTTCATCTGCTGCTTTAAAAGGCACGCATAATATTGAAAGGGCAAAGGATGGGCAAAATCTTGGATAAACACTAACAAAGAGGACAAAAATATCAATATTATGTTTGGATTAAGAAGCATTCGGGGGTGGGGATCCTAAAGAACTTATGACAGGAAAACTTTATGCACCTAATGGCATAGTAAAAAATATTTACGAGAACGGTTAGAAATGTGACTTTTAAACATGTTGTCCTCATCACTTGCCATTTCCCACCATGAACCTTGCTTTCCAATTATCAAGTTTGCAAACTTTCCAAACCCTCTCCTACCTCTGGGCCTTTTAGTAATTTGTCCCCTCTGCTAAGGACAGGCTTCCCCAATCCTGGCCACTGCATCCCTTTCCCTTGAGGACTGGCCCACTTCTTTGTACCAGGAAGAGTCTTAAAATGAGAGCTTGGTGAAGGAGGGCGGGTTTAAGTCTCAGGGCCAGGCCAGTGCAGGGGGCAGTCAGCATTGTGCGGCAAGGGGAGCGTAAAGCGACCTCAGGAGTTAGTGGTGCCCAGGTGGGGTGGGCGTGGCGCTGCCTTCCCAGCATCCTCTCTGCTCCCCCCTCCGCCCCATTGTGTGGCAGCCATGGGGGCTGAGTGGGACTGACCCTGCCCCAGCCTAGTCCCGATAACTGGTTCCGGTAAGCTTGGATTAAGAACCATTACAACATTGTAAATGATATTAATACCAATGAATTGGTTAAAATGGCAAATTTTGTGTTATATAAATGTTACCGCAATTGCAAAAAGAAGAACCATTGAGCAAGTGACTACTAATAGGTATGGGCTTGTTTTGGGGGGTGATGGAAATGTTCTAAAGTTGACGGTGGTGATGATTGCACAACTCTGTGAGTGTACTTAAAAATGATTGACTTGTACATTTTAAATGGGTCAGCTGTATGATATGTGAATTATATCTCGATAAAGCTGATATTCAAAAAGAGGAAGAAAAGGACCATTGTGTGCACTCCTCCAGCCGCAAGAACTGATTCAAGGAAAGTAAAGCTCAGGAGTTTTCCTGAGAATTCTGGGATATAGAAATCTTGCCCCAGATATGGATGAAAAACAAGTGGTCCCCAAAAGTTGGCAGCCATATGTGGCCATCCAGGCTTAGAGTGAATTGGCTACCACGAGCACAATAAAAAGCAGGAAACTGGGTCCTCGATGCCATCACTGAGTGGTTGAATCAATCCACTGTGAACATTGTCCTACCTCTAGACTTCCTGGAACGAGGATGAGTCATGTGGAGTTGGAATTTTCTGTTATTTGCAACCTAAGGTATCCTAACGATTCGTCTGGTGTTAGAAATCTGCAGAGACAGAGTTCAGAGTAACTGTTGTCTTGGGGATAGCACCCCCAAAAACAGTTTCGGGTTCTGAGATAAGGGGGAAGTCAAGGCCAAATCTGATTGAATGGATTTGGTCAGCATTCTGGCATGAGGACAACTCGAGGGCAAGTCTCTGGTTTTCCTAGCAGCTACAGAGACCCAGGGACTAGTGTAGAATCCCAGGCCCTCACAGAATAGAGAAAGAGGCCATTTATTGACACTTACTACAAAGTCCATACTAGTCTGAGAAGTGGGGAGGATTTTACTTTGGGTTATAAAATTAGATGTCAGAAACTGGAGGAGCAATGGCAGGGGATGAAGTGGGGGGTTGTGGCAGGTGGAATTCTGAGACGGCTCCCCAAATTCCTGTCATCCTGTAAATATTTTGGGCTATCATCCACTTGATTAGGTTGCATTATACAGCAAAGGTGAGGGCATTTGGCAAATGTAAAGTTCCCAAATAATTTGATTTTTTTTTTTTTTTGCATGGGCAGGTACCAGAAATTGAACCCAGGTCTCCAGCATGGCAGGTGAGAACTCTGCCACTGCACCACCACTGCCTGCCCCCAAATCATCTGATCTTGAGTTAACTTAAAAGGAGATTACCCTAGATGGGCATTATCTAATCAGGCAAGCCCTTTAAGAGAGGGTCTAGATGTCAGAGACCCAAAGTAGCAGCGATGCTATCCAGAAGCATATAGAAGAAGCAAACTGCCATGTTGCCGAGTGGGCCCCGTGGCAGGGATGACAGGTGGCCTCTGGGAGCTGAGAGCCTTAGTCCTACAATGGTAGGGAGCCAGATTCTGACAACCACCGGTTGGCTGGAAGAGAACCCCAAACCTCAGGTGCGATCACTCCCCAGCTGACATCTTTAGTGCAACCTTGTGAGAACCTGAGCAGAGAACCCACAAAGCTGTGCCCACAGAAGCTGAGATAATAAAGGGGTGTCATTTTCAGCCACTAAGTTTGGGGCGATTTGTTATGCAGCAGTAGATGACGAGGGCCGGGTGGACAGAGCCTCAGCAGCCAGCCCAGTGGGGATGCTGAGCAGGTAGGAGTCACATGACTTGAGCCCCACCCAAGAGGGCTGAGCACAAATTACCATCCTAGACCTATAATCCAGGTGCACTGGCAGGACTTCTCGGGGGCCACACCGTCCCCAAGGTTCCTTCTGTGTGGCCTTATATCTGCTGCTGGTTGCCCTTCTGGTTCTTTCTGCTCTACCAGGAGAACTTGAAATGTGCAAGTTTTTACATATTTTATTAATTTTTTTCCTTTTAAAACCAATACATGGTTATTGTAAAAATTCCAAACAACACAGAAATGAATAAAGTAGAAAATTAATATTTCCTCTGCAACGGCTACTACATTATCGCCGCAAACACTCTTGTGTGCATGGGTCTCAGGTTTCTCCCCATACATATTCCATCCGGAGCAGACCCTCTTGCAGGCTCATCTCATCCAAGACCCAGTTCTCAGTTCCCCCACTAGCCCTACAAGAACCCCAGGTGCACCAAACTTTTCATGTGATTTTTATTGCACTATCCTGAAGGACTGTAGGTTTGTACAGCATGTGGCAATTTACTTGAAAAAAATCCCCATCTGTGGAGGTATAGTTTTTCTTAAAAGATTCCCCTTTGGCTGGATATTTGGGTTGTTTTCATCTGTCAATACCACAAATAATACTGCACAAACATCCTGGTATTTATTACCATGCTCCCTTTTGCAGAGGTAACAATAAATGAGATTGCTTAGAAGTGGAACGATTGAATCAAAAGGTCTGTGAAATTTTGACACCTCTTGCCAAATTGCCTTCCGAAAAAAAGATGTATTCTCTTGGCTTTTTGTTTTTATTCTGCCTAGGACAGGGTGCTGATTTTGCTCCTGCTGCCTCCTGCATCTCCCTGTCTTGGGTCCTGTGTCCTGGAGTCGCTGAGGCTGTATTTTTCCCACAGCCAGAGACCCCACCCATCGATACTCCCCCAAGTTCTGAAAATGGGACCTGGTGCCCAGGATGGGCGCCATGGGTGTGTGACCTGTGCAGTCACACAAAGCCCTGTGCTTAGAAGGGCCCTACGCTTGCTTATTGCTCTGTGGTCACCGATGTTGAAATTCTTTATACTTTTTGACGGGATCCACGTGTCATTTTGCACTGGGTTCTGTCCTGCCAGTACCTTATCCAGCGCCCCGGCCTGTGCCTTTCTCCCAAATGTCCTGCCCACACGCCAAGCTCAAAGCCAAGTTCTGAATAGTCCCACTCTGTAACCTAGGTAAATATGGTGAAGCAAAGAAACCTAAGTCTATCGATGCCCCACAGAAGCAGCAGGGCACATGGCCCTTTCTCCAGGCAACAGCTTGGCCATTTTCACTGAGCAGAAGCTTAACTGAGACCAATTCCCAGTTAATTATAAAATTGGCCGTTCCACTCTATTTATGCTTTTCGAGAAAGCTGCTAGTCAGCGCGCCTCCTGTGAATATGTTTTGCACCCCATGCTGGTGCATGGCTTGGTTTCTTTAGTTGCTTTTGCAATTCGCTTGGAAATTGCCGGCATCTGTGTGTTTCTGTTACAATTTGAAAACTGCAGCGACTAAACCAAAACAAAAAGTCGTCAGCTGTGTCACCATTTTGGCAGCTAAGCAGTGAGAGGGGAGCAATTATTTCTTTGGGCGAACTTTCTGAGGATGGCAGAGAGGGCGCAGGAAAGAACAGACATGAAATAAAACACCGAGAATTCTAAACGTGCAATTGTTCCAAGATCACAAGCTCCCTCTCCAGCGAGAGAACAAAGAACGCTCAGCGCATCCACAAATTCATTCAGAGCCTCATAGACATGGCCAATTTTTGAATGTTTTGCTTTTAACATTTTAAGGATGTATCGCGGATGCAGAAAAGCGCACAAATCCTAAGAGTACACAGCACAACTGTCTCTAGCTGTAGCAATCCCTCCAGGGAGTCTGAGCAACAGTATAATATTCACCTCAGCTCCTTACGGTGGGTGCCAGTGACCCCAATTTACAGGCAAGGAAAGAGACACAGCAGCCTTGGCTGAGTTAGCAAGTGGCAGAGATAAGATTTGAAAACAGTTTGTGAGCTCCTCCAGCTCCAGTGCTCCTAAGTGCTGTGCTATGTGGTTTAAGGAGACCCCTGGGTGCTATGAAGTGGTCTGAACACATTCTTTTCTCCACCACAGACGCCTCTTCCCTTCCCGAGTTCCCTGTCTCACAAGATGGTACCAAGAAGCTCTCTGGGAGCCACTCCTGACACCCCTTTCTCTGTAATTCTCCACCTCCCATTAACTACTAACCAGCCCCACCCTTTAAAGTTCTGCATCCATCCACTTCTCCCCATGCGCTTGGCCACCATCTATGTCTAAACCCCCATCACCTCTCACCTGGACAGCAGCCTCATTGCAGTCTTCGGACTTTTTTTTTTTTAGGTACCCCCTGGTTCTAGCAGATCTTTCAAGTTTGCAAAGCTGCCCATAAAAGTGCCCTGCACAGTATCCTGGTATCCTAAGGATAAAACCCAAACACTTAAAGATGGCACTGCTCGAACCCTGTGGCATGTCCAGCCTCATCTCCATCCCTTCTTCCTCCCTCTGTCTGGATTACCCTTCTCTCAACTGGACAACTCCTCCTCCATCTCTACCTGAAGGTCACCTCCTCAAATAGGCCTTCTCTGCAACCTAAACTGGATTAGGTGTCTGCTGTTTGCTTTTGCATAACACTCATCACTTTCTATCGGAAATATTTACCTTCCCTTTTTGCTTCCATCTCCCAGTGCCTAGAACACTGCTTGACACATAGTAGGTGTGCTGGATATAAAACATGTTCCCCAAGGGAATTTGGTCCCCAAATTCCTTGACACTCATCCCATGGAGAGGCAGGTCTATGTCCGCTCTCCTTGCCTCTGGGCAGGCTTGTGACTGCTTCAACCACTGGAATATAGCAGAAGCGAAGTGACTGCCCTCTGAGTTGGGTGATAAAAGGCGACGTGGATGGTGCCTTGTTCTCTGGCTCTCTGCTTGCTCCCTCTTGGCCACAGCCTCCATGCTGAGACGTCCGGGCTATGTGACAGCACATCCTGCAACAGTCCTGGCTGGGCTGAGCTTTAGAGGTATTTCTGCTTTTGTGTCAGAGACATGCAAGGGGAAGCTTCCAGAAACCACCTCTAGCCATTCACTCTTCCCAGCTTCCAGAAACCACCTCTAGCCATTCACTCTTCCCAGCTGAGGCCCCAGACCTCACTGAGCAGAGGAAAGGCCATCCATCCCGGCTTGCCCTGTCAAAGAATCTGTGAGCACGATAAAGGAGGTTGTTTTATGCTGCTAAATAATAGGGAACCAGAACTGTAAGTTTGGAAGTTACAAACTGTGGCTCTAAGTGTCACGCAGACCCGACTTTGAATCCTAAATCAGTCCTCTACTAGTGAGGAAACCTTGGAAATTCCCTGAACTTCCCTGAGCCACAGCTTCCTCATCTTACTAATCATAAAATCAATGTAATTTTCACCGGAAAAAAAAAATTGGAATATAACACAGTTGAGAGTATGTGGTGTTTTTACTAGTTTTTTTTTTAGTACTTAAAAATATAATAAAAATTAAGTTCAAATAAATATTTACAGAACCCTGGAGTTTGAGAACCCACCGTTCTGGGGGTAAAGGCATTGTTTTTAAGTAACAAAGTGAATGCAACCAAATTTAAAATTCTCATTTAGGTATTATTCATTTGTTCACTGAGTCAAAAAATTTTGAGCACATCCAGTGGGTCAGGCACTTTTACCATGAATTCAATATTAGCCTCAGAATCACAAGAACCAAGAGATTGAGGGGGGCATGGCAGCCATAATAGGTAGGTGAAACAAGCAAGTCTTTGGTGTATTAAGATTGATCCTCTATTACATCATGTCAGGAGTAATTTTTAAATTTTGCCTTGCAAAGTATAATGCTCACACACTTAGAAGCTCAATGGTGTGGATGAAATTTTTTCACTAAGCTCCCATTTTTCCCAAGCCTAGAACTTGTTGCAGCATCAGGGAGTTGTGTGGACTCAATTGTCTAGAATTAAGATTGCCTACTCCCCTGATCCACTCTCCGTTGAAAAGCCACAGTCAGTGTCAGGTTCTGGGGTTGGCAGATGAGTTGGGCCATGGGCATATTCCAAGCCAGAACATTTTCAGAGCGCAACTGGGCAGGATCTAGCAAGATTCTAATTGTTCCTTTTAAGCCTGAAATTCCACTGTGGGTTCATACAAGTCTCCAGAGTGTTCACTGCCACACTGTTTAGAACTGTTAAAGCTGGTAGCAACCTAAGTGTCCATTAACCAGGGGCTGGCTTAAATTAATCAAAGGACATCCATAAAGTCGGATCTCCAAGGCAAAGGCCAAAACTTGAACTGTGGTTAGTTCTGGGAAGTAGGCTATAGATATTTCTCTACATTTTTACAATAATCGTATAATAATATGCTTGCAATCAAGGTAGGGGGCAATGACCTTTATAAAAATTCTGGTTTGGGCTGTCAGGCCCGCAGGGCAGGAAGGAAGGTGACAGTTCTCAGCCGAGGTGACAACACGCAGCCCCGCTTATCCAGCTTACCCAGCTGAGCTGTCACAGCTTAAGGTTAGGAATCCTGGACCCCAAATAAGATACCTGGGGTCCCTAATGCGCTCTACACTCAGAGGAAGGATAAATAGTGCATGTTGGGTGTCATGCATCTCTAAGAATCCAGAAGTTAGTAAACCTTGCAAGAGGCCAGCAGCAGGGGACCCAGACTCTGGTTTCTGAGGAATGGCCCGGGTTTGGGGACCAGGGTTTGAGACATCGCCACCCCTCACCAGCTGGGTGGCCTTGAACAGGTGATTGGACCTCTCAGAACTTCTGTTCCCTCGTTTGAACAAAGGGAGGAAAATTCTTGCCTAACAGGGGAATTGTGGGGACTGAGATAGCCTATGCCCCTGGCACACGGTAGGCCCTGGCACAAGGATGGCCTGTGCCCCTGGCACATGGTACATTGCCCCTTAGGCCTGGCCATGAGACACCAGCGGCCTGAACCTCCCCTTTCCCCTCCCGTGATGCCCGTACCTGCAGCTCAGGTCCACCCAACTCAGGGCACAGTGCCCTGGCTGCCTGGCGACGCGAGCCCGAGGGATCCGGGGACATGGCCAGGCCACAGGCACCCTGGCCAGCCTCTCCACTTGGGCAGCCGGGAGAAGGGCAGGCTCGGCCATGGGCAGGCACCCTGGCAGCTCCCAGTTCGGTGCTGTGCTGCTGCTGTGGGGCTGACTCGGCCGGCAGTGTGAGCCAGAGGAAGGAGCCAGGGCCTCTGGGGCACGCCCGGTTTCCCGACACCCCCACGCCGGGACCAGTGGCCAACCTCCTCCCAGGGTGGAGCTGGCCAGGGCAGGGGCCACCTACCTACAGGCGCACACACACCTGAGCCTCACCCGTCTGCCTGCCCCGAAACAGTGAATGGCACCTTTAAAAAAATAGCCACTAAATATTGTGTTATTACCTATAGGCATTCTGATTTTTAAATAAAAATAAATTAATAAAATACCTTGCTAAGGTGGCAGTAGAAAAAGCAATCATGGGCCAGGGATCTTTGCCCTGACTTGACCATTCCCTGTGTGACTTTGAGTGGGTCACTTACCCTCCCTGAGCCTTCGTTTTCTCCTCTCTGAAATGGGAATGGTGATATCTGTCCCAGGATGTCAGAGGACAGGAAAACAAACAAGTTGGAGCGTGGCAAGGGTTGTGTAGAGGGTGGATGATAGAGGCTAAGGGACCAGGGAAGAGGAGTGGCTTAGTATGGATGGGGGATCCAGAAAAGCCTCCCTGAAAATTGACATTTTGGCTGGAATCTGAAGTAGGAATTGGGTGGAAAAGGTTGGGGATGGAAAGTAAATAGGAGACTTTACTTTTCTCATCTTTAAAATGGAGATTCATTCATTTATACAACAAATATTGAGTCCTTACTAGAGGTAGTTACAATGGTGTCTAAGAGAAAAGAGTAGGGCTGTGGGGAGTCAGGGAAGACTTCCTGAAGGAGGCAACTTCTCAGCTGTCATGAGAACTGAAGGCTGAACTAGAGTTAGGCAGGTAGGGGCCGGGAATGGAGAGAGAGAGAGACCAGGTGCAGAGAATGTCATACGCAAATATGAAGTGGGTCCTTTGAGGACCTGCAAGGAACATCCTCCCAATTTCCCTGGCTTTTTCCCGACTCCTCATAGCCATTAGGGTCCAGGAGTCTCTTCTCTTGCTGTCTGGCCAAGGCAGAACACCATGATCTTCACCAGATTGCCTTAGTGCACTGTACTCACCTAAGGCTCCATGTGTCAGCGACCCCCACCACAGCCCAGGTGACATATTGCTTTTCCTTTAAAAAGAGTAGCCCCAGGGTCCTCCTCAAGGAGTTCACCATTGTCTGGCCCTCTGCCCAAGAATCTGGAAATATTGCCCACAGAGCCACAGCGACCTGAATTATGCATGGCTCCTGTGTCAAAAGGTGGGAAAGGTGACCCCCCTCCCCCGCCCCAGGACAAAGGGCCCTCAGGAGTCCGAAATCCCAGCAGCCGTCATGGTTCTCACATGTAGACAGGGCCGTGCAGATGGCTGACTGTCCACCTTTCCTGAGCCTCCTCTCGAGGAGGAGATTCTGCAACTACAGCACTGGATGGCTGGGAAGCTGGGGGTCCCATTGGTGCTGGGGATCCCTCCCAATAGGAGCTCAATTAGGAGCAAAAGTGAGGGGAAAAGTACTGTGAGGGCTATAAGGGAAAACAAAGTAGAATCTTTACAAAGGATGGATGGATGGGTGGAAGGATGGACGGATGGGTGGAAGGATGGACGGATGGGTGGATGGTTGGACGGACGGATGGATGGTTAGGCAGAACAATGAATGGTTGTGTAATGAATGTGAAAGCATGAATGAGTGAATGAATAAACGCATCTATGAGCCATTAGGTGAAAGGGTAGATGAATAAATGAGTAAATGAACAAGTAAATAAATGTTTGAGTGAGTGAGTAAACAACTTAGTACTTGAGTGAATGGACTTTTAGTACGGAACAGAGAACCTAGCTCATTGTCACCTCTTAGGTGCAGAGAACCTAAGAAAGAAGAGAGAGTAGCCTGAATCTTGAGCAAGCTCCACTTTCAAGCCTCTATGCAGCAGGCTCTCTTGGGTTCCTGGAGAGCCGAGCACTCAGAATGAATCTTGGAGAAGTGAGTGTGCCCACTCGCAGGCCCACATTCCTCTGCCCAGCAGGTCCCTGTCCCAGCCCTGGAGTATCGGCCTGGCCGGTTAGGTCACAGTGGAGTGACTCAGACCTAGTGGCCCGGCACCCTGGCAGCCAGCCAGCACCCCGCCGGGCAGCCTGCCATCAGACCCACCCATTCACCATCCCCCTCAGACCAGAAAGCCCCCCAGGGCCTGCTGGTGGTGGGCTCAGCATTCTTTCCTCTCTGTCTTTCTGCCCTGTCAAGCAGCTCACCCTCCCCATAATGGAGAGTACAGGGCAGTGGAAACTTCTAGGCCTGGGGTCAATCCTCAGCTCTGCCTTTTAGGCCACGTGACTTCAGGTTAGGAATCCTGGAACTTAAGGTTAGGAATCCTGGACCTTCCTCCAGGATGTGTTGCTGCTTCCTCATCATTCACATGAAAATCTTTCCTGTCTCTGGGGTAGTTGTGAGAACTCAGTGGGACACGTCGAGCACTGAAACCTTCCCTAGCACATGAAGTATACAGAGCAGCTGGTTCCCAAGGGCTCTTTTTCACTTGACAGCCATTTATCGGGCTGCTTACAAAGTGCCAGCTGAGCAGGGCCTCAATGCTTTATGTAAACCACCACGTTCAACCCCTGGGACAAACTTGTGAGGAGGGATTGGGCCCATCTTGCAGATGAAGAAACGGAGGCTTGAAGGGATGATGGGAATCCTGCACTCAGGATTCTGGGCCACACAGAGAGAGAGAACCAAAAACACAGAAATACACACACAGACACCCTCCTGCCTCACAGAATTAAATGCCAGAAGGGGTGGGGGGTGGGGGCCTAGTCCCTACCCTCAGTGGTCCGAGGTCTCCTCCCTTCCCCCAGAGCAGGAAGCGCGTTTCCCACACTCCACTGCAGCCTTCCGGAGCTGCTTACCTGCCAGGAGCCCCAAGGAGCTGCCTTTTGCCACACGTGCCCATAGGAGCCTGGCCAGACATCCCCCTGCAAGGCCCTGGTGCAGAGCCTGACCTGCCCATATGCCCCCAGAGTCTGAGAGCCACCAGGACTGCCCCTGTGGCTCCTCCAGAGCGGCGGGGGAGGGGGTAGCAGAGCTGGTGGCTGCACTGACATTTCTAGGTCAGCACAGAGGTGGACAATGCCCCCGCAGCCCCAGAGCAGGAGGTGGGGGGAGCGGCCTAGCCCATGCCAACCAAGCCTTCATAGAGGCCCCACGACCAGGGCAGTGGGAAAAGATGCCAGACAAAGCCAAGGAGGGCATCAGCCACAGGGGGCTTGTTACCCAAAGGGTTCATTTTATGCCCTTTCTGAAGCTCCCAGGAAAATGAAGCATTGATAGAGCGCATCAGCCAGACAAACCATGTGAGGTGTGTTTGTGTGTGTGTGTGTGTGCGTGTGTGTGTGTGTGTAAAAGAGAGACAGAGTGTCTCTGTGTGTGTTTACGAGAGAGTGTATGAATGGGTGTGAGAGAGTGTGTATGTGTGTTGGTGAGTCTACAATGGGGCAAAGGGCTGGGGAAAACTTTTATATACACTTTTATGCCCACCCTTGGTGCTACGTTTTGGTATGGCAACTTGGCACTATCTACAAAATGTAAATGCGTATATCTTATAGTCAACATTTCCCCTTTCAGAATGCATCCTCTAGATAGAAGTGCATTTGTGTGCAAAGATATAAGTTCCCTGAAGGACAGAAATCTCCTCCAGCAAATTCCGCAACGCTCAGATCCCAAAACACGACTCTTGACACTAGAATAAGGAGCTTGGACTTTAACTTGGGAGCAGCAGGGAGCCACAGAGGGTTTTAAGCAGAGAAGGGATATATTTTGACTTGTGCTTTGAATGGGCCATTCTGACCTTTAGGGCATAAAGAACAGAGTGGGGAGAGACCAGTTAATAATCCAAGCTCCACCCTCTCCCCCTTGGACAGTTAAAAAGCCTGATGTAGTGGCTGATGGGACGCAGGGTGAAGAAGGTGGTACCTAGGAGGGCCTGTCCCTTTTCTCAGTCCCTTAACCCTGACCAAGTGGGGGTACAGGGACAGACTGGGACCTCTTCAAAGGTCAGAGTCTTATGGCCCCCACTGTTTCTTCCCAACCTGGAGAAGAACTGGCATAGTACAACAGGCTTGTGGGTCAGGCTCTGGAGTCATGGGGCCTGGGTTCGAAAACTGATTCCACCAGAGTGGCTATGAACAAGCTACTTGACAGCTCTCTAACTCAGTTTCCCCTTCTGTAAAGCAGGGATAACCAAAGACACTATCTCATAGGATCCTTATGAGGATTAAAAAAAGAAAATGTGTATAAAGCCCGTAGAAAAGTGCCCGACACACAGAAGTGCTCCTTAAATGTGATCTATTCTTGTTATACCTAGGCATATGATAGACACTCCACAGATATTTATCAAATAACTATTTGTTATTAAAATCAACCTAAAGTCCAGTCAAGGAGTGAGTTTGAAATTAGAGAGTGGAAGTTCAGAGCAATCTGCCCCCTCCCTATTTATATGGGAAAAGAGTTTGAGGGATTCCCAGAAAGGTCAGAGATGGCTCATTGAGTGTCAGGCCTGGACCTAGAACCCAGAGCTTGTTGAATGAATGGATTTGGTCAGGCCAAATCCATCAGGGGGGTTCTGAGCACAGGTACCCCCTTGTTACTTTAATATAGACCCTATATCTTCTTGCCCAGCCCTGTCCTGGGACCTCCTCTGAATTCAGTTGGCCAACCTCTCCTCGCGTGCCTGCTAGTACTGTCTTCACAGACTTGTGCTCCTCCTTGGGGAAAGGGAGGTGTTTGTGATAGCATAAACAGCCCCGTTCCTCTTGGGGAACATAAAAATGTGTCCATCCGGGGAAGAGGTGAGAGCTGGGGTTCCCAGAGTAGCATCCTACTCACCAAGGCCATGTTCCCTCCCTGGTGCGCCTTTCCTGTCCACTTCGGCCATTGCCCTGGCCCAGCTGACTCTGGGCCAGAAACAAATTGGAAAGTTGGGATGTGGGTTCTTGAGCAGAGTCCAAGATCCCTTTTTCTTTCTTTCTTTCTTTTACTTAAAAAAGTTTTTATTTCCTAAATATTAATTTTTTAAAATTTAATTTATTTTGTATTATCAAACCAAAACAACATACAAACATGAACATTCTTAACATACAAACATCCCGTGTATGGTGTAGAATCAATGTCTCACATCACTGCATAGTAGTATGCTCATCACCACAATCATCTTTTAGAACATTTGCATCACTCCAAAAAAAGAAACAAAAAGAAAAAAGAAAAAAATCACACATACCATACCCCTTGCCCCTCCCTCCCACTGACCACTAGTATTTCCATCCACTCAATAAATTTTAACCTTTGTTCCCCCTATTTTTTTCTATACCCCTTACTACTCCCTTTCATTGATCCCTAGTATTTCAGTCTATCCAATTTATTTTAACATGTGTTCCCCCAATTATTTATTTCTTTTTAATCCATATTTTTAACTGTCAATTTCATCGATAAAAGGAACATCAGAAACAAGGTTTTCACAATCACACAGTCACATTGTAAAAGCTGTATCATTATACAATCATCTTCAAGAAACATGACTACTGGAACACGGCTATACAGTTTCAGGCACTTCCCTCTAGCCTCTCTAATGCACCTTAAACTATAAAGGGAGTATCTATAAAATACCTAAGAATAACCTCCAAGATAACCTCTGGACTCTGTTTGAAATCTCTCAGCCATTGACACTTTGTCTCATTTCTCTTCCCCCTTTTGGTTGAGAAGGTTTTCTCAATCCCTTGATGCTGAGTCCCATCTCATTCTAGGATTTCATTTCTGTCCCACGTCCCACGTTGCCACGTTCTGTCCCACGTTGCCAGGGAGGTCACCCCTGGGAGTCATGTCCCACATAGATAGGGGGATGGTGGTGAATTTGCTTGCCGTGTTGGCTGAGAGATAGGCCACATCTGAGCAACAAAAGAGGTTCTCTAGGGGTGACTCTTAGGCCTAATTTTAAGTAGGCTTGACCTATCCTTTGCAGCGGTAAGTTTCATATGAACAAACCCCAAGCAAAATCCCCTTTTCTTGCACCACTAGTTGCACACACAAAAGGACCAGCTATATAATTTGGAGTCCATTAAAAAATGAGCATATGGGGTCACTAAGTTTAAAAATGATTAAGAAGTTAAAGACAGCCAACAGCAGAGTCGCTGGATCCTTCTGAACACAGAACTTTGGGCAACTGCACAGGTTACATGAAACTGCCTGTGTATACAAACTGAGTACATGTACATGCATGAATTTTTCTGGGGAAAGAGGTCTCAACTGTTAATGCATTGTGAAGCAGAAAAGTCAAGAATCAATTGTAATTGTAATACTGTAATTGAAACCAGTAGCCATGTTTCTTGAAGATGAATGCATAATGATATATAGCTTTTACAATGTGACTGTGTGATTGTGAAAGAGAGGACCCCTGCTTTTCACCCCCACCTCCTCCCAATACTTCAGATAGGTAGTTGTGACCCTTCAGGGGGACGGGAAGAGGGTAAGTTAGTGAATATGTTGCATGAGCACAGACTTTGGAGGAGGGAAGGCGATGGTGGCAATGGGGATGGAGAGAAGTGGGTGCATGAGAGATGGAGTTCAGAATAGAATTAAGATGGACTGGGACTGGATTGGAATGGGGGAAAGAAAGACATGAAGGCTGGCTCTCAGGTTTCTTTCTGGCTTGAGTAACTGGGTCAGTCAATGACAGTGCTGTTCACTGAGATGGGGAAAAGCTGGCATAAGATTGGTGATGTGTTTTGCTTTGCTGGGTAGCAGTGGGAATCAATGATTCCCTTCTGCACATGAAAAGGTATCAAGGAGGCAGTTAGATAATAGAGCTCAGAAAGTGAGAGACATGCATTTTGGGGCCATTGACATAGAGATGGCATTTAACCTTGTTGGAAGGGATAAGATCTCCCATGGGTTCTGAGTATGCAATGCTCTGTTATTTGGGACAAATAATTTAACTGCCCTGACACTTAGTTTTTTCATTTGTAAAATGGGGACAAGAATACTGTCCTCTTCATAGGATTTCATAAATGAGCTTGTGAAAAGGAAATGCTTAGCACAGACTCTACAATATCAAATAGGGATGCCATGGGGGGGGGGCAGGGTACAGGTTTCTACTGAAAAAGCGACATTTGAGCAACCACTTGGAGGTGAGGGAGTTCATCATGTGGACGTGTTGGGAAGGAGGAGGAGTCCAGGCGAGGTAACAGCTAGTGTAAAGACCCTAAGAAAAGAGGTCCATGGCACATTTGAGGAGTGGTAAGAACACTGAGTGGTGGGAGGTGAAGTCAGAGAGGTAAAATGGTGTGTGTGTGTGGGAACTTTATGAGGAAATTCCTCATGGAAGGGCAGCTGGCTCTCCAACCTGGCAGAGGCAGTCGTCCTCAACACGGCAAAAGCAGCAGGTCTCCAACAAGATGAGGCTGTATGTCTCCTAACATGGCGGCCATCTGTGCTGGGCAGACCCTAAGGATCCCCCTTCCAGACCACCCACACAGAGAAGGGCCTCACCTGGTAAAGCAGGCTCACCAGCAGGGCCTTTCCTCTTGGCTATGGAGTATCCCTCCCAGCAAAACTCGGCTGGGTCTTTGTTCCATGGTTCCCAATCCAATCACAAACTGTCATTTTCTTCCCTAGCCTACCTATAGCCATGCCTAAGAGTTACTTCCAGAGGACCTCTTTTGTTGCTCAGATGTGGCCTCTCTCTCTTTAAGCCCAACTCTTTAGCAAGTAAAATCATTGCCCTCCCCCCTACATGGGACATGATGTCGAGGAATGAAAGTCTCCCTGGAGGCATGGGAGATGACTCCCAGGGATGAGTCTGGCCCTGGCACTGTGAGATCAACAACACCATCCTGACTAAAAGAGGGAAAAGAAGCATAACAAGTAAGGTATCAGTGGCCGAGAGAGTTCAAATAGAGTCAAGAGGCTACTCTGGAGGTCACTCTTATGCAAGCTTCAGTTAGACATTGCTACCTAACCATAACTTGCCAACCCCCAACCAAAACCATTCCAGTCAATCCTAAAGAACAAATGGGCATTATATAAGATTCTACAAATATTCAATACACTGGGATCACTTTCCAGAAACCTACAACTTCCAGATGGGTCCCTGGACCAGATAAGTCCTGAAATGCAAAGAAGCCAGACTCTCTAGAATATCAACAAGTTCTATCCCCCTACCTCATATTAACAACAGCCCCTTTCAACATGAAAAAGTTAGAATGGGCATAGCCCAAATACCCCTAAAGAGTGGGACAGAAAGATCAAAGGTGATAGGAAGGTTTAACAAATAAGTATGATTGCTGAACAAATGACTATGATTGCTGAATCATTATATTGACATTTCTTAGTCTCCAGTATCTTAGAGCAGCTAGAAGTAAAAAATTGTGGAATTGTAACCCATACCAAACTCTGAAATCTGTTCTACAACTAATTGTTGCAATGTGCTTTGAAATTTATCGCTTTTTTGTACGTTATTTCTCCCAAAAAAGAAAAAAAAAAGTCAATTGTGATGATGAAAAAATATTTATATTCCTTCTAGCCTCCAGTGCTCTAGAGCAGCTAGAAGGAAAATCTGAGCTGATGGAATGGTAGCCCATGAGAAATTCTGGGATCTGTTCTATAACTACTTGTTGAACAGTGCTTTGAAAAGTATTGCTTTTTCCTTTCTTTGCTTTGTATATATGTTATATTTATAATAAAAAGTTTTAAAAAAATCAGTATGACAGCTTGAGGCACTGTTCTTCACTACAGATAGTGATTGTTTCTTGAGCATATACTATATGCTAAATGCTTCACATGCATTTTCACATTTAACACTCTTAATACTTTCCTGAAGGCAAATACTAGTATTGTTTGTATTTCACAGGCGAGGAATTGAAGGCTCAGAGAGGTGATGTGACTTGTCCTGGCTCACACAGCCAGAAAGTGGTAGTGCTGGATTCAAATTTGGACTCTTGGTTCCAAAGCCCTTGGAGTTCTGCTGGGGGCACTTGTTTCAAGTAGGGGAATTCAAAGGCAGTTTTGAATTTAAGATGCTTCTCCACCAGCTCTGGTCCAAGGGCCACCTTCAGGGCAGGACTGTCACAGGCACAGCCTGTGGGAGAGTTGACTCAAGAGCTATAGCTTTGTGTCCAGTCCTGTTTCATCCCCAAATCCATCTTTTTGGAGGTTTCCCTTTCTGCAAACTCCTTTCAAATTGCACAAGAAAAATGTTGACAGCAAAGCATCTTCCTCTTGAAGGGTGTGTGTGATTTCATCCTCTCTCCCTATGTCATGGCTAGAGACTAGCATGTCTCCACAGGTCAGTTTCCCCAGGGGTTCAGTGGCCCAATATCTATTTTTGCCTCAGTGCCAGTCTCACCAGGCAGTTCCCTTCTCCTCCCCACTTGCTCCTCCCTCGACTTGGGCAAGCGCAACTTCTCAGGTCACTTCCCTACCCTGAAACTGCCCTGCTGAGTGGGAGGTGTGGAGGAAGAGTCAGAGTTAAGGTCTGCTTTTTTGCTTTTCATAAAAATTCCAGGCCAAATTGCTTCCAATAAAGAGATCCATGGCAGAAAAGTTAGAAAACCACAGGCCTGGTTGTCCCTAGCCACCCGCCAGCCCCTCTACCCTCAATCCCGCAGGCCTAGACTCTGGGTTTGGGTCTGTCCCAGAACAAGGGCAGAGCAGACACAATAAAACTGAGAGTTGCAGAAACAGGGATCCTGAGGGAGGACGGCCCAAACCCACTTGCAAAGTAACAAAAGGATTTATTTAAAAATGACACCTGAGATGTTGCTGAATAAACAGCCTCTAAGGAGAAAGTCTTACGAGGAATCGGGGTGGATGTTAGTTGAGGATGGCTTTAGAGCAGTAAAAAGGTCTGAACAAAACCCTTCTCTGCAGTCGTTTCAGGACACCCTGGCCCCTTCCGCCCCTTGCCCAGTTCCAGGATTAGGGCTCAGCCTGGAGGACTCACCTTGGCTAAGTAAGAAGCATAACCAGACAGTCAACAAGAACAGCAGCAAGCCCATGGGCAGACAGAGCCAGAAAGCCAGGAAATAAAATGTGAGATCACTGACCAGCGGCACCAGAGGGTACTTTATGGCGCATGGGTGATAAGCTGCCCCTGGGGACCAGGTGGGCCAGCCACACTCTGCCCTCAGCCCAACTGTGACTGAGACGGTGATGTAATAAGGAAACACTAGTGTCCTTTAGGTGAAGACTGCAGGGGAAGACCTTGAGGGAGAGCTGTTGGACACATGGGTCCCGGGCAGTGAGATAACTTGGCTGAGAGTAAAAGCTCAGGTTTCCAGGCAGGAGTACAGATCCAGGTTTGAATCCCTGTGCTAACTGCTATTGGATGATACCTCTCTGATGCTCTTTTTTGTAAGATGGAAATAATTCTTAACTTGCCAAGCTGCTAAGTTAGAAAAATAGATGATGGAACAAAAATTTCCCACAGGTTCAAATATTCAAGGTTGCAGATATGTTCCAGGGCCTGCCAGGTCCTCTGGCCCTATAATTTTGGCTGCACATGCCCACATTTACACAGCTGCCTGTCTAGGTGCACTAAATTGCATTCAGTTAGCTGCATTCCCCACCATTCCCACCAACAATTACTATGCAGGAAATTTAGGTCCAGTACTGGCAGGTCTCCCGACTTTTCCAAGAGCCAAAAAATCTGAATTATGTGAAATCTTCCAATTTTAAAATGTTGAATCAAACCTTGCTAAAACATTGTTAGTTAAACAAAATACACCTGCTAGGCCAGACCCAAAATACACTGGGTGCCATTTTAAAAGATTTCTAACCCCATACACAGTAGGCCCTCAATAAATGATTAAGTTGGAAACTTCTACACCTTTCCTTAGGGTTGTCAGTGAGTAGCTTCTAGAGGCTTCAACCTTGTTTCTTTAACTCTCAAGGGGCAAACCACTCACTCCAAAATGCCACTTACCGTCTCCCACCTCACCCCTATCATTCATTCATTCATGAAGTAGCAAGCTTCCTCCATATGCCAGGTCCTATGGCAGGCAGGAGGCTTTGGGCCTATCAAGCCCCTCAAACGCCTAAACTATATCCAGATTGGGATCCTGATGGGTGTGGGAAGGTTCAAATGAGGAGTGGCTGTTGTGTAGGTGAAGAAGGCAGGAGCACTGCCAGCAGGCGGGTGGGGGCTAGAGGGTACTGATTCAGAGGCCAATTTCTAGGCCTACCTACACTGATTGAGACAGGACCTCTGAGGTGCGGATCAGGACTTGACATATTTACTGTCAAGCCAGGGCGCTTGTGATCCAGATTTGACTTTGTGACTTAAGAGTACAGGTTGTAATGTCCAGCAAACCAATCCCAGTCTTGGGAAGCAGCTATAGGAAGTGGGTGGTAAACCTGAGGGAGTTATACAGGGGAAGAACCTCCTTACAGGACACCAGGCAGGGAGGAAAGCAAGTGGGGACCAGCCACAGGAAATGTGGTAGTATAGGGGCAGCTAGGCTTGGAGGGCCAGGGGGTTTAGAAGGAGTCCTAGTCTAGCTGTGGGGTGGGGGTGGACAGAGTCCCCAGAACAGTCTGGGCAGATAGTATTAGAATGAGTATCCAAAGAGTAGTGCCCTGGCAGGCCGCAGCAAACGCAGGGCCCAGAGACCAAGACAATAAGTTGGGGTCAGAAAGAGCTGTGCAGCACAAGTGGGAAAGGCTTCAACATCTATTTTCTGGCTACGAAAACTTGCCAGACACCAAACAGGGCCACTGTGTCATCAGTTCAGGGAGAAGCTTCCTGGCCAGCTGGAGGCCTTGTGGTACAAGGGCAGAGCAGGAGGAGACACACAACTTCAACTTGAAGGGGTACAGTTTCTCCACGTACCTGGTTCAGGATAGCGCACTAACGTCATAGAGTCTGGGTCAGGTCAGAGGAAGCTGCTCTTGGCAAAGGCATTAATTAATGGTTCTCATCATTATTTCCTTCATTGTTACAACCATTCCACCATGTGAGATCTAGGCATTAAGATGCTCATCTTGCCCCATTTAACCTCTGCAGCCAACTCTATGCAAAAGGGCAGCAGGTAGGAGAGTGGGATGATCTCTGCCTTCTCTCCTCTCTGGACTGCCCAACACTGACAGAGTTCAGATATTCTGCAGGCAGACAGCAGAGCTGCCAAGCATTTCCCCATTTTCAAGTCAGAGAACCTTCCACGCTAGTCAGCAATTCCTAGTCTCTTTAAAGTGAGGTCTGTTGGCAGTGTTTTCATTACACAAGCTCCTTCTGGCTTAGAAGGCCAAAGACTTCTAAAATTAATCGAATGATGAGTATTTCATGAAACTCCAAAACCAGGGTGAAAAAATTAGAAAGGGTAGAGGACAACCAACTCCTGGAAAGAATAAATTAAGAACATTCATGCGCAGTCAAACCCTTGGCCTTTAACCAAAAGCACACACGAAGTTGTTAGAAGAATTTCCTTAAAATTTAATTGGCTAAATGTATTACATTCAATTTTCCAGGGGTTTCTTCTGGACAAGGGATTGGCATAAATATAAACAAGTTTCTGGGCCCCCTTCCCTAATCGACGAAGATATAACACAGGAGGCTAAGGGACACAGTACACCTTCATATTTACATTTTGCCTTTACTTTACAGTTCAGTGCCAGAAATATTTACAGAAAATACAATAAGAAAAAGATCATGTCTTGGCAACATACCGAAATTCATACAAATCGTATATATGATTTCAAGCAAATGATACTGCTTATTTTTTAGTCACAACTGCCAAGCCCTTCAGAGAAGAAAGACGGTCTTGGTCATTATAAGAGAAGAGGACGTGGGAAACTTTGTTTGCTTCAACAAATATTTATTGGGCGCCTAATATATGCAAGGCACTGTGGAATCCCAAATTACACCTTTTCCCTCAGCATTAAAAAAAGAAAAACATCTGAAGAACATAAGTTGGTATTCTGAGAAAAACACTATACAATACATGGCTTCTTTAGCTACTGAGAAACCCACAATTTGATTCCACATTGTTTGAATGAATTACCTATAATCTCTTCATCTCAGGAAAAGAGGCTATAATGGAAATCTTTAAAACAGACCATCTAACTCAATTTATTGTTTCATGTAAACATATAAATCAATTCTTTTTAAGAAGATATAACCTGAATGAGCTTTAAAACGTTGAATAGAGAACTACTGTCAGGAGGAGTGTCAAATGACCTCTAATACATCTTTCACCATCCACCACAAAATATGTCTTTGAATAAAGCCGACTCCCATTTAGGAAAGTTTCACCTGCCAACAGAAATAAATACTCTTGAAGTTTCTGAAGTTCTGCAGAGCCTGACAAATGCTTCTCCAGCTATGTAGAATAACTTTGTGAAGGCCCCACAAGGACCCAGAGGCAACTGACAGGACTGGCCAAAGATATACTTTGTATTTATAAATGAATCCAGAGAATGGGCTGCTCTGAAATAGAGGACCTGAAAGTGGAGGATCTCACATGAATGTGTGTATCTGGCCAGGAGATCAGCCTACCATGTAACTATTTCTTTTAAAGGGCCAATGGACAGAAGTAGGGGGGGTGGGAGGATTTTTGGAGGAAACATTGGACAAAAGGGAGAGCAGTTTCAACAAAGAAAGGGTTTAAAAGGCAAAGGCCCTCCTTACTGACTTTAATGCTCCCAGAAAGGAGGAAAGACCCCAAAACAACTTGAGAAGAGAGTACAAGGGGCTACCTACTTCTGTCTCTTGAGTGATGCTTTCCTCTTAGACTCATGCAGCCCCCAGTGCAGCTGTAACAGCAACCCATTACAGGTGACAACTAAACTTAAAGCCGCAGACCAAAATGGTCCTGGCTTCCCTAAAAGGTTATGGAGATATGCTAGCAAATTTATCACATGGACTTACTAAGTATACACCTCCAGTATCAATCTACTCAGAGTGTTTTTAACAAAGGCAGTTGGGTAAAATGAGTGACCATGAACTCAAAAATATGTACTAATGAAAGGTCCAAAAGTTCTTACACATTCCCTTTTTTTTAGATGTTCTTTTGAGCAGAAGGAACCAGCCCAATTAGGGATGTGTATACTATATATTTTTCCATGCTGTATACACTGGAGATTTCCTGCCTTCAAGGGCTACACATTACTGAACCCATTCCTCCTTCCCTGGGAGACCACAAAATCTTCTAGATTTCAAACTGCATTCAACATGGCTGTTCACTCATCAAAGCCATTACAATTACAAAAAGTTGCGAGAAATTGGACCTAACTAAAAGATCAGCAAACCCACCCTCAACATACACACACCCGTACATTTTTCTGACATGAAAACTATGATTCTGAAGAATCATACTGAGGAAGTACAACAACTACATTAGTTATTTTTAACCTCTGGAATGTTATAAGTTGCACCTCAATTTATACCTTTCTTTTGTTCACTTTAGCTAGATCAAGGGCCCATTATTTCCCCCTTTGAAATATCAATCTGGAATTTCCTTGAAAGTTGTCAAACTTCACCTTTTTTTACCTGCTGAGCTATTAAAAGATTTTTAGGGTAGAATTTGCTAATTTTTATTATACATCCCTTTCCCATCCTACCATCTGGGAACATCAATTTATTGCCCAGCTTAAAAAGGAAATAAATTATCAAATAATAGTATACCCTGAATAGAAACTGAAGTTACAGAAGGTGGAGTTACTTTACCTGAGCTTAAATCAAACGTGATAAAAAGGGTACGGCAAACCTAAAACTAAGAGCTGCTATGCCCATGAATCTTGCTCAAAGTGGCAAGATACACACTTCTGGAATAGAAATAACTGCACAGGAAATTAGGTCTTACACCCCCCCGCCCACAAATTAAACAATCAAAACATCAAATCAAAAGAAATAGAGCACTACAGCTCTGACCTACAGAATCTACTAATGTCACAGTTCAAGTGAGAAAACCCCTTATACACCTGTGATCATTCTTCTTTGGACTTCAAATGTCACTTATTTTCTTAATATAACATAATCTTAATTATTAAAAAGAAAGCAGATAAGAATAGTAGAAATGAGCAGTGTATATTCTAGCATTGTAACAGGAATCCTTGTATGGATGTTCTGGGTCTGGCCACCTCAAAACTTTCTTTCATCCTTAGCAGAAAAGTAGCAGCGAGGTAACAAAAGTACTTCCAAATCCCTTGCAAGGAATTTGTTGTGCCTTCAGTTGGCAAAGTCCAGACAACAGGACAACAACAGCCATTTCTAACAGCAGCCACTCAAGGAGGTGGTCACTAATGTTTGTTAATTTTGATGAAATCTAGTAGATCTGTGGGAGAGATCTGAATGACTAGAGTTGAGAGGCTACTTCCTGAACCCCAAATTAGAATCCTTCATAAACTATTGCCATTTCTAGCTTGGTCCTGAAATAAGAGACAATGCATGAAACCAAATAATTTTCAGTCCTTTTTGTGAACTTAAATTTCTTGACACTTACTCAAGAAATTACCAAGGAATTACAAATGTTTAACCTGTCATTATGTTACTGAGCTCGACCATAATGAAGAAAGTGTGGTAGGCATCAGCACTCTCTTTTAACCCCACAAACTTCATTTGTGTCCCCATTAAAGGACAGGGCCATGCCTTCATTTTAGATCTGTTCCTGGGTCTCCTAGAAATGGAAGCTTCAGACTGATCTTCTGTGCAGTGATGAAACTGACAACTTTTGACATGTGGAGGGAAATATGAAGTATTTCAATATTAGACTTCTTATTTGAGCAAAAAACATTTATGCTCTTTTCTTTTTTTTTTTTTTGCCAGTTTAGTAGTTGGATAACAAAAGGACCTACAAGTGAGCAGAAGGCTGAGATTTCATTCCTTCTTCATGCTATCAACACCTTTTGAGTTTTTAAATGTCCTGAAAGATTCAGTGATAGACTTTAATTGTGAACACAACCTCCTGAAAAGTGAGGTATAAAACTATCTTCAACTTCTAACTTGCAAATTTGTTGATACTAACAATGCATGTGTTTAACTGAGATGCATAAAAGCCTTTCTCCTGAAAAGGCATATATTTAACTAAAATTGTCACTTAAAAAAAAATTTATGGCTAAAATGTAGATCATCATTACCAGCAGGAATATGATTGTGTCTGGGAGCCCATTTCACTAGAAAGCCGAAAGTTTTCTATCAAATGGGTTTATAATATGTTGCTTCTATTCTGGTGATTAAACAGTAAGCTCTTGGGGAGTGATTTGTTTTTATTTTTACAGTGATTACCTGTCATATAGTTTTGCTTTGCTATTATAGTCCCCAGACTGGAGTTAAATAGTCCTAAACAGACAATGGTCTAAGAACTGCAATTCTTGAATCCAACCTCCTGGAAAAGTGAAGCATAAAACTCTGGCTCCAACTGCTTGTTCCGGTACTTGTTGACAATGTCAGTGATCTTCTGCTTCCGGCGGACGTGTGGGGGACTGTAGGAGTCACTCTCTAGCCTCTTTCTTCTGCAAATATTAATTACTGTCTGTCTCACTAGAAAACCTAAAAAAAAGAGGGTTTAAAAATAACTTTTAATAGACAGTCAGCTAGGAGAACTATGAGTATTCAGGTGAGCTACCCTCCGCATACTCAAACTATTTTAATTCTAGTTGTAAAACACCCAGACCCCAGAGAGAAAAACATAGCAATGCCAACATAAAACTATCAGAAAAACATAATGACAAGGAAAAATTATTCAAAATTTGGCCCAACATTTCTTCCCTGGATTATAGGCAGCTATCTTCATTTTCCCATACTAGAAGTTTGTAAATTACAGCTTTACTGACATTCACTAGATGAAGCTACTTAAAAACAGAACAAAACACGCTCCCTTTGTAAGAACTGTAACATGTTCTACATGTGGGACTGACTAAGAGCACCATTTCTTTATTTGTGTTTCTATTTGGCTTATAAAATGTAAAAGAAAAGAAGAAACTTTAGCCCTTCAGCCACAAGTGAAGACCTTACCAAGTGCTCGCCTGCTGACTGTCATCCCGTCCACAAGAGGGATGACCATGTTAAACTTTCCAGTGGCTCCTTGAATTTTTACCCGGAATAATCCAGTGTTTAAAGGGTGGATAAAGATGACAGGAACCTCTTTTTCTAGAGTGGTAGATCTTGAGAAAAGACAAGACTCTTTTTAGACAAGACACACAAGAACCAAAGTCCTGCATACATACACAGGAATACCAAGGGGACCTATTGCCAGGTAGTGGTTTCAGAAGAGCCGAGCATCAGTTTGCTCAGAATCTTCTTCCAAGACCCCAACGTGCCAGCCTCCTGTTGACACCTGGTCCTAAATGCCCATGATTAGGATTAAGATTCTGATACAAAAGGGCTGAGAAAATATGCTCAGAAAACCACTGGGTCCCAGCGTGGAAGGAAAGGTCAGAGAAATCTATTGTGAGGAGCTACAGATTTAGCGACCACTCTTGGGACTTTCACTTAGTTCCTCCATCTTGCAGCGAACAAAGCGGGGCTGGCCAGTGTGCAGTGAACTCCACTACAGTCAAGGCTGAAATCTTAAGAGTGGAAGCAGGAAAACACAGTTTAGGCCCATTATGGGAACACCTGATATAACTTTTGGGAGGAGGAAAAGGCTGTTAGTCTGGGCCAGCAACAACTGCCCTCCTCAGCGAAGGTCATAAATGGCTACGTCTGGGCAGGACCAAGGCCCTCAAGGCCTCTGAACAGATAGCAGATGCACCTTTAGAGAAGAGTGAGTTAGATATCGTATGTCAGGCACATACCAGATACATCCAAAGGTACCCATGTTACTCTGTGATGCCACATATAAGTTTTCCTTTTGCAACACAATGAGTTTTCTTTCTACGGGTAAAGTGATTTGGCTAAAGCAACATCAAATCAAACCTTTCCAGACATGCAAACAAACAAAATGAATCCTATAGTAATCCTGTCCCCAAGACAAATTCTAAACTTTGCTAATGTTCCAGTAAACATTGTTCCAGTAAAATACAAATATTATAGTCTAACCATATAGCCATGACAACTTTTGACCTAAAAAGAGTAAATTAAAAAACAACAAAGCAGTACAACACAGTTAAAGCTCTCTTCTAAACTAGTTTAAGAAAAGTCTACCTTATGACTATTATTCTGGTCTCTTCAGCAAGTCAGTGTAATGGAAAAAAAAAGAAAAAAGTACTGTTCTGAATTAAGGAGAATTAAGGAAATAAATATCAGGTATAATGCATGGTACCAGAGTGGATGCTGGTTTGAAGAACCAGCTATAAAAGATACTTTAGGGAAAAGTGGAGAAATGTGACTATGAACTGGCTATTAGATGCTTATTAAAGAATTATTACTAATTTTATTATTTCAATATTATTTTTTAGCTATTTAAAAAATATTCTTACTTTGCAGAGCTCCGTACTAGTGTATTTAGAAGTGGAATGTGAGGATATCTGTAATTTGCTTTAAGATACTTCAGCATTAAAAAAATGGGAAGTTTTAAAAAAAGACATTTTCTAGAAATTTTTTTAAATGGTGTTAAACTATCTTTCTTGACTTCATTTTGACAATAATACGACAAGGTTAGAATAAATTAATCTAAAATTCAATTAAAGTAAGGTAATAGAAAATACTCAAAGCTGAAATATCAAGTTTGGGGGTAGCTCGATGATGTGCAAAATGTGCAATTAGCATTTGGGGTCAGAGGCCTGGGTTCAGATAACTTTCTCCTTCATATGTGGGATATGTGACCCTGAGGAATAACCTCTATAAATCTAATTTAGACCATCTATAAAAAAGGGGTGATAACTGTCTGTCATGGTCAGGTTCATGTGTCAACTTGGCCAAGTGGTGGATGGGCAAGTGCTGGCTTGTCTGTTTCAATGAGGACATTTCATAGAATTAAATCATGATCATGTCAGCTGCATCCACAGCTGATTCCATTTGTAGTCAGCCAAAGGGACGTGTCTTCTGCAATGAATAATGCTTAATCTAATCACTGAAAGCCTTATAAGGAAGATTCAGAAGAGAGAGGCTCTTCCTGTTTCGGCTCGTGAGCCTCTCCTATGGAGTTCGTCCAGACCCTCCATCGGAATCATCGGCTTCACAGCCTACTCTGTGGATTTTGGACTCTGCGTTCCCACAGTCACGTGAGACACTTTTATAAATTTTATATTTGCGAGTGTTCCCTGTTGATTCTGTTTCTCTAGAGAACCCTAACTAATACACTGTCCCTCTGAGATCTGTTTCAACAATAACACACAAACAAAAAAAACAGGCAAAAAATCTTGAAAACTATAGATCTAAAATAATATTTTTACTATTCTTAGAATCATATTATTTTCTTCTTATCCTTTTTGCCTATATAACGGGCAGGTAAAACACAAATTTCAATACATACTAAACGTGTATCCTATTTGAGTTAGTTTTTCCCCGTTAAATAGCTCATCTATCTAGGAAATTTTAACTACCTATCCAGATAGCCTTATTCCTATCTAAACTGCTACCCTGTTATCATGGTCTTTCATTAATACTTAATTCTACCCCCCTTTCCATTTTTCTTCCTGATCCAGATAAACGTAAAATAGCAATGAATATACCATTTAAAAAATCCTTGCTAATTTGATTGACAAACTTCATTTTTTATTCTTTTTGCCTAATCTAGTTATGTTTCTTATTGTCTTCTTTTCGTTATAATGCTTTATTTCCTTATTCAACTATAATGAATATACTATTAAAAAACTAGGTTATCTATGTATATAAATATAAGAACATGGTGATAAACTTCAAGCAAATAAGAATAGTGTACCTCAGAGAAGTGCTACTGTTTGCAGTTGTTTCCACACCAGTGCTGATGTCTGTCATTAGGTCTGAGAGGGGAAAGTTTTCTGGAAGAAAATAAAAAAGCATTACAATTAATATCTCCTTCATTTTCCCCAAACAAATAACAGGAAACCTAATTTCTTAACCTCTTTATATAAGTGGGTAACAATTTGGATTGTGCTATCCTTATATATATATATATATATATCTCTATATAAAATCCCAACTATTCCCCACAAATTAAAAAAAAAATCCCTCAAGAAACATTTTAGCTAGGCTCATCAAAAGAAGAGATATTTTAGAGAACACGATCTGTGGGCTTTGAGTGCTTGGCTGGAAAGCAACCACAACACTTTCCCACCAACTCCGAGCTGGAAGTGATTCTAGACCACGAATGTATCTCTAGTGCTTCTTATGATACTCAGGTAAAAAACATGAGAAACTTATCCATAAGAGAACCCTTAAGGGCAAGTTAACTTTTACATCAAAAGGTTTTACATCAAACCTAGATAGGAAGGTGTATTAGACTAATCAAAAGAAGTGCTGCGTACTGTGAGTCAGTGATTGTATACTTCAAATGAATTGTATGGTGTGTGAATATATCTCAATAAAATTGATTAAAAAAAGGAGTGCTGTGTAAACAGGAAGAGTGAAGTGCTCCTCCTTCCCCTTTCTAGGGGCCTTAGGGTGACTTGTGAAACCAACTGTCAAAAAACATTATTTGTGATACCTAATAAGAACAGCTAAGGACTAGTCTCATCATATCTTCACAAGGTAATAAGTGCGAAGACTGCCCCCATTTCACAGATGAGTATTCTAAGACATGTGACTGTGTGGTAGAGCTGGGATTCAAACCCAGAACTGTTGAGCTCCAATCTCAGTTTTGTCCACCATGCCAAGCCTATGCTGTCTCTCTCTTTAGATAATCAGAAGTCACTGTCATTCTATTATAGCTCTATTTACAGACAAAATTCTTATACAGTACCTATATCATCATAGCGCTCCACCCAGACTACAGAAACTCTGGTCTCAGGTCCCAGGGGAGGTACAGGGCGACCCTGAGGCAGCTTTTTCATTCTGGAACTGGGACTGAGCTATATGCGGCAGAGAAAAACAGAAGAGATGGGGGGAAAAAAGCTGGATTAATAAAACTACCCAGTAATGCATTTATCAAGATGCCTATTGATGCAAGAGACAGAAAAATAAAGGGAAGTATCAAGTTGTGGAAATAACTCCAGGAAAAAAGTGTAAAATACATTTGCAAAAATGTTCTTCCTTATCAGTCTCAACCTATAGCAAGGAAATAGGTCTCTAAAATTGTCAGAAAAAAGTGAGGGATACGGAACAATTATAAGACAAAGGCTATTTGCATGCAATGTCTTAATGAGGGCTTAAGAAGATGTAAATCTATCTCTGTGGCGGAAGGCATTAGATTTTTCCCATCACAGCAATATCACTACTTTGTCTGGACATCCTAATGTCTAAAATGCTCCATTTGTAAGTTATTTCTAGTGCTCAGACCAAATGTTTCCTACTGTAGTCTACACCTAAATCCTTTTTTCTTGTCAGCAAAAAAAAAAAGAGTTGCCTGGGTCTTCATCGTCATGCAGTTTGCTTCTAGCCTCCTGCCCTCCCCTTCACCCCACAATAGGGCTTTCCTATTTCTTTGCAAGGCCATGAAGACTATGCAACTCCCATCTAGCAAATGGGAACTCTGAGCCCCACCACTTTTAGAGGATGCAGCAGAGCTGAGTATATGCCCTAAAAAAAGTATACAGAGGAGGAGAGCCCTTTACTTAAGTTGAATTTTAAAAATAAAACTGCTTATTAACACAGAAGTATACAAATCTTCTTACCAGATGGCCAGAGACAGTAAAGGCTCCAGATTCTATCCCTATTCTATCATGCACAGAAAATGACCTGGACCAAGAAGTGAGCCCCAAACTAGGACAGACATTCAGTAATCCTCAGAAACTATTTTCTAGGCATCATGGCTCCTAAGACGCTTTTAAGGTGTTCACAATATCCCACAAGGCCTGTTTCTGAATTCGTGAATTTTCTTATCTAAATAACAATTGTCAGTATAAGGATAATTTATACTGCTCTGTACCAGGCACTGTGACAAATATTTTACACAGAGTTCCTTGTCTAATCTAATCTCACCACTAGTTGGTGATACAGGCATTATTATTCCCCTTATGGAGGGTTAGAGAACTTACCCAAGGCCACACTAATAACTGACTGAATTTAGGACTGAAATCCAAGTTTGACTGCAAAGCTTATGCTCTTCATCACTGAGCTATGTGGCCTATACTGTCATGGAGGGCTCCTTTGGGTACTTTATAGGCTATTCTGCAACAGTAGTCATTTGCTAGAACATCCCTACTACTTCCAAACCCTTTCCTTCTTGATTTCTTACCAACATTTGCTATGTTCAGTTTAGATTTCTTATATTCCCATTCTCCTCTTAAACAGAGCTATAAATTGAGAGAACCAAAATACGAAGCTGCCCAAACATTCCAACCAAGTACTTTTCAAGCAATCTTGCAAATCTTGTTTCCAAAGATTTTCTCTTTTAATTTTCTTTTTCTTGCCATATTTTTTAGGACCTCCAACACCATGTTGAACAGATGCGGTGAAAGCAGACATCCTTGCCTTATTCTCAATGTCCGAGGGAAAACATTTAGAATAATGAATAATGCATAAGTATGATGTTAGCTACAGGTTTTAGTAGATGCCCTTTATAACTTGGAGAAATTCCCTTGTATGCATAGTTTGCAAGACTTTTTCTCATAAATGAGTATTGAATTTTTGTCAACTGCTACTTCTGAGATAATCATATGACTTTTCTAAGTTTTCTTTTCTTAGTATAAATAATAAATAAAAACATGGTGCTTTTTATTTATTTCAGATTTGTTATTCTCTGGAAATAACTATCCTAGAATTGAGTCAATCACTGAATAAGAGAGAAAGCTGGCTAAAATCAGGCATTACCACCTAAAACTGACTTTGTTAATTTCCAAACTGTTCTGTGAAACCTTTCTTTAATATGGCAATTCCTGAGTTTCAAGTCATTTTTTAGAAAGACTTACAAAACTTTATATTTTTCCCTAAAGGAGGTGAAAACCTCTCCCATATTCTTTTAAGCATATACTTAAAAATAATTTTCACTGTGAAAGGAGCCAAATAAGTTCCTGTACAATGGGAGAATGGCTTCAGTTATGTTTACACTTCTTTTGTTTTTCTTATTTGTTCTAAGTTAATCTTCTTACACTTATGAATTGATTCTATGCTACCAAGCATCAAGATCACTTTCCAGTAATGATTAAGAGGTAACATGGGGGAAAATACAGATAGCAAAGAAGTAACATCTTATAGGGTAAGAAAAAAGAATAAAAGCAAAAACCCTTAGCTGTTAGCTGTTGTCTGCCTTACTTGGTGCATCTATTTCATATACCAAACTATTCTTCAAAACGCTATCATTTCTATGATGTCAGACAAGTTGAGTATGGCAAAATTAAGGTCACTGCTGTGACTTTAGTGTATACTTCAGGGACTGAATAAAAACCTAGGCTTGAGAAAGAATGGGTGAAGGATCAAGCATGGTATCAGAATGGCTAAATCAAGGAAAATAACAGAGGCTGTTTTGGAATGAAACTACTTGTTGTAGGCTTAGAAAAAAAAAGAAAAGAATGAGAATTTTATTTTTGAAAATTTAAGTTACTAATGAATCAGTACTCTGCTTTAATTACTCTCTGGGTTGAAGTTAAAAGTTTCTCATCATGATTCTGTAATTATCACTATTTCACTATAATTTTTTTGAGATATATCAACAAAGTGACTTACCCTCTGTGAGGAATTAAGATTGTCTGTATGATTGGGGAAAAGCTCAAGTGTCAGGGATGGCTGTTTTAAAATTCCTGGCATAAGATCCATATTTGAATCGCTATCTTGATCTGAGATGTTACTTTCCAATGAATCAGCTATGGTGTTAAAAAAAAAAAAAAAGAAGTCAATTATAATACCTTCTATTTCTTTGGAGCAAAAGTGTTTAATTATGCTAACTAGTCTAATTTAAGTCACTTAAACAAAGCATTGCCTCTAGAGCAAGGTTCGGCAAACTTTTTCTGTAAAATATCGGGTAGTAAATATTTTAGGCTTCGCTAGCCATGTAAGTCTCTGTTGCATATTCTTCTTCTAAAATTTTTATCCCCCACAACCCTTCAAAAAAGTAAAAACTATTCCTAGTAGGCTGAATTTGGCCCATGGGCCATAGTTTACCAGCTCCAGCTCTACAGGGAAATTGAGATAATCAGAAAATATTTGACTTTTCAGATGTGGAATATAACAAAATCCATCTGTTATTCTCTGAAGTATTTCGATTTTAAGTTCAATGATGTAGCATTGTGCCACCCAAAAGATAGAAAGGATGGCCTTCTGTAATTAAGGAGCAATCTGGTTGGAGACAAGCACACCAAGAATAAAAATAAATAAAAATAAACCAAGAGAATAAAATGTTAAGACACAAGAGGAAGCTGAGTTGGAGCAGGGGTGAAGCTGGCATAGGGGATGTTTCATCACAGAAGGCAAAGACCCTAGTAGGAAGTATAGTGCTAGGAAATGGATCTAGCCCTGGGAAAACTTAGTTTGTACAAACAGGCTGGGCCAAAGACACCAGGCAGGGATTCAGCCCACAGAGTACAGATGGGGTCTGGTAGATAACAGCCTTGACATAAAGGTAAACAGCTGCTAAGATACTGACATAGACCATGGAAGGCCCATCCTGCCAGACCCAAGTGGTCTCAGAGTCTGAGACAGAAAGGGCCTACGAAAAGAAATTCAAGGGCCCAAGTACAAAGGTTTGGGAGCCACCAAGGCAAGGCACAAGAAAAATCATAAGCCTGGAGATGAGACTATGAAAAGGTGATAGTTTCATTCAAAGAATAGTCTCACTAAAAAAGGTGAAGTTTTCACTTACAGTCAGGCATGAAGAAACATACATACTTTCAAAAAAAACAAAGGTTCTAGGCAAAACAAGACTGAATTCAGACTAAGAAGTAATTATCACTCCTAATACTTAATAACAGTCTTGACTGCCATCTGCTTCTAGGCTACTTAAGTTTCTCCTGCTTGGTGTTAGATGATGAGTCAGATGTCATGAGATCCTTCTCGTTGTCAATTCTATGAGGTTCCATATAAAGGCTCTCACATGGAAATAGGGAAGTAGGTGGGAGCTCAAGCATAATCAGAGAATTAAATGAACAGTCTAGAAAAATTCATTAGGTTAAAGAGTTAGAAAATCAGTCTAATCCTGTAAGAAAGTTAAGAAGAAATAACATTTTCTACCTTTCCATAATCTTAAGCTATCATGCCTTAGAAACTGAAGAATGCCCTAAATGACTTCAAAATTTCTTCCAATGCAATAATATTGCACAAACCATTGAATACAAAAATAGATCCTTAAACAGCATAAAACAAAAAAAAACGTTCTTACTTAAGGACTCCACAGGAGAAGGAACCACAAAAGCTATTTCCGTAAGGGCATCGGCATAATACAACACCTTCTTCTGTCCATTGAAAATGCTAGCCCCAACATCTTCAGAGGAAATGACTTCATCTAGGAATGAAAAACACTACATTACTCCCTACAAAAAGTGGGAAAATCCAGTATGAAAATCCATAACAAACTGGTTACTAAAGTATGAACAACAAACAGTAGAAGGTATATTTCCAACTAGAACCAATCAGTGTATGAGAATAATATAGCATAAATGTTCATTAAATATCTTTACACGGACTTTAAATCATGAATTTTAATTTCATGGTTTCTGACACTGTGACCACTCCTGATTAACAAGACTTTTAGCTTATTTGTATGAAGCAGGTTCAGGAAGAGTAGGTGGGACTGATCCTTTACACCAGCTCTAACTTGTCTACAGCTGTAAGGGTCATTCCATCTCTTTTGTCACAGAGATAGGTTCAGGATCCAATCATGTATAGCTCAGAATTTTGGGAGTTAGGGATTTCTATGACCCAGCTAAACATTCCTTTTCAGGACAATGTGGTATGTGAATGTAATGTCTGGAACTGCTTTTGCACTATGAGAGAATCCAGGATGGGGACAAAACCAATGCATGGAGAGCAGAGCTAAAAGAAAATTGCAGAGAAATAGAATAGGAGTGCTGATCAAATGACACCAAAAACTTACATTAACCTCTGGAATTTTCAGTTATGTGAGGAAATAAAGGAACTTCAAAATCTAAGCCAGGTTTTCTGTTACTTGCAACTACAAGCATCTAACTGATATATTCATCAAAATGAAAAAAAATTACACATCCTTTGATTTAACAATTCTACTTATGGGAAGTTAGCCATGGATATACTCAAGCATACTTACAATGGTATGTGGAAATAAAAATTACAGTATATCCCTAAATACTTTGATTCAGTCTTAGCAGAAATTAAAAGAAACTATACGTTACAAGTTACAATGGTATTTAATGAGAAACCTTGAAAGAGTATAATCTTGCTGACACGGAACTCTGAAAATTCAAAGCAATGGAGAAAGGAACGAAGAGCAATTGCCAAATGGGATTATTAAAGACCTTAAGTTTAAATTTATACTTGTTCTGGTGCTTGTTAACATCGTTACAGTTCTTCAAAAAGGTAAGTAGGGAAAGGCAAAAATCTCTCACAGATAGTCAACTGTTACACAAAGATTTTTAAAAATATAATATCCCAAAAATGTAACCGTTAACATGGATCTATGACAACCACAAAGTTTATAAAACACACCTATTACAGAAAACTGTATTTATTAGACCAAACTTGACAGGAAATAGTATGTATTATTTGTTATATATAACAAATAATTAATAGAATACTTGAAAATTGAATTTCTTCACTAATAAAAAAGGGACTTCTAGCCTTGTGTTAAATAAGCCATTAATTTTCTATTAATTAGCCACAATTATATATACATATGTCTGTGTACCTATATATACAAACAAATACATATAATAAACATATACATATACGTAGTTCATATACATGGGGAATTCTGGAAAAATATACAAGCTATATTATAAAGTGATCCCCTGTGAGAACTGGAATTAGGAGGGAAACTTTTCCTTTGATTTTGTTTTTGAAAAAAGATCAACTAAACTCACTAGAAAGGGGAAAAATCAAGAGTAACAAAATAAGAAAAAACAACCATTGTGAGTTTTACCTTGTTCAGATGTTTCACCATTATCACAACTGTTAATAGACCAACTTGTGGAAACATGCCCAGTCCAACCAGGGTGTTTGCCCACGTCTACTGACCAGCCAAGGGACAGCAAAAATTCTAGGAAATGTGGCTGAACATTTCTGGAAGACTCCACATTCTTTAAAATCTGAAACACATATCAATCATCAGCTATAACAAAGGAAACAAAAAAGTATATCAAAATAAATCTTTATAAAATTTTGAAGCTTTTGCAAATCAAGTCCAAGCTCAGAATAAACTTAGAAATAAAGTACTAAAGTTAAAGGTGTGAGTGAACTTTGGAGTTAGACAGATTTGGGTTTAAATCCTGGCTGGGCCTTGGGCAAGCTTCTTAACCTCATTAAGTCTTAGTTTCTTCATCTGTAAAATGGGAATAATAATAGTGGATGTGATATTTAAATGATATAATGCAAGTAAAGCTCTTAGCTCCCTCCCTGGCAAAACAATTATTGATCCAGACATAGTACTAAGCAATAAACAAAAGACTCTATGTCCTTGTTATCAGAGAATTTACTGTCTGGTTAATGAAAGAGAATGTGAATAATTACAAATCTAGACAAATGCCACAAAAAGTACAAGCCTAGCAAAAATTAGGTATAATTAACGAGTCTGAAAATATCTTTCTCTTAGTCCAAAGAATGCAACAACAGATATGTGTCTGCCATTCCAGCAAAAATGAAGTGACCAAATGGCTCTTTTCTTTTTACTAAGTACCAAGTGTTAATACTTGGGGGGTTGCTACTTGCCTCATTTGCTCTAAAACTGGTTCTCAACTGGGAGTGATTTTGCCCTCCACGTGACAATGTCTGAAGACATTTTTGGTTGCCACACTGGTGGGGCACTACTGACATCTAGTGAGTAAAGGTAAGAATTCTGCTAAATATTCTATAATACACAGGAAAGTCCACCACAACAAAGAATCATCTAGCCCAAAATGTCAACAGTGCTGATGCTGAAAAATCTGTTCTAAAGGAAGGAAATCCATCTTCAAAATAAAAATGAAAGGTGGGGAGGAAAATATCAAAATCAACTTAGGAGTTTCTTAAAAATAAGACACCCTAGGCCCATTACAGACCATATACATTACAATCAGCCCTGGAAGGATCCTGGAAACACTATTTTAAAAGCTCCCCTTAAGTGACTGTGATGCATGTAGTCAGTCAGTCCACAGACTAGTTTAATAACTACTGATAAGAAGTTCATACAACATATATTGTCAAGCCTCATACAGAGGCCCGCTAAAGTGGAAATATTATGTTACACCCACTACTTCACAATCTCCACTGGACAGCATCATCATGTCATTATCTCGTAAAAGCTGAACTAGTTTCTTTTTTTTTTCCTGAATATGATGTTATCCTCCTTTCTAGACCTATTAAACTGATGGAACTAGAATTTGGATCTAAACAAAACTTTCAGATTCTGAAAATAAATTGACTATAAAAATTTTAGAAAGTATTATTTTCAACATCTCTGAAGTATTTTAGCCAAAAATTGGTAGATGAATCATCTGAAATAGGTAGTTTAATCATTTTAACTAGACTCTTTTATTAGTTGTATGTATGAAAAATAAATTTGAATAGTAAAATCAACTTGTGGGCAAAGCAAAGGTTCAACTTAGAGAAAATCAGATATACAATTTTCACACTAATGATGAATACCTACTTCAATATCTTGAATATTTTTGTTCTTAGATATATTTTCAAATTTTGTATTTGAAATAACTAAATTAAACAATAACTAAAATAATTAAATGTGCAATAACTAAAATGTACAGGAGAAGGAGTATGTTACTTAGTTTGAAACTTGCTTTGAAGAAGTATATATTAAAATAAAACAAGTTGAGAAATAACTTTTGTTATTATTTTGCAGTTATAGTAGTAAATTGTAGTGAGTATGGCTGCATTTATTTCTATTATTAGGGATTTACTGGTATTTTCTTTATGATCTGATATATGAGCAATTGTTTTAAATGTTCCATTGGCTCTTGAAAAGAAGGAGCAGTGCTTAAACAGGATTTGAAATATAGTTATACATAAAATGAATCCTATTAATATATTACTCAGACACATTTTTAGCATGCTTATTCTATCAAAGTCTATGTTAAACATTTTCAGTTAAATTAGCATTTACATTAGTGCTTAATTAAATTGGTGTTAATTCATTTCAATTAAATTACTGTTTCTGGCTATCTTACCTTTTATTTCCAAGTGTGTATATATGTGTGTTTTGAAAATTTAGGTTAAATGCTTGAAATTTACTACTATTTCTATTTTTTGAATTCTTATAGGCTTTACACTGTACTTGTTTTTCTTTTTTTTTTGGGGGGGGTGTGCATGGTCTGGGAATCGAGTCCGGGTCTTCCACATGAAAGGCGAGCATTCTACCACTGACCCACCCATGCACCCTGGCTTGTTTTTAAAATGTATATGGATGTGAATTATATAAACATACATATTAATTCTATTATCAGTTATTGTTTGTCTATTTCATCTTTCAAAGTCTGAAAGTTTATATTAAATACTTTTATCACTGTATTTCTTTTTATCCTTACAGCCTTTATTTTATATATTTAGATATCAGGTTAGCAAGTGCCTAAGAAATTTCACATTTCTTAGGGATTCTATAGTTGGTTCCTAACAGAGCATCTTTGTTTACTTGAAATACATTTCGATATTATTATTAGAATCCCTGCTTTATTTTTTTATTAGAAAAGTTGTGAGTTTATAAAACAATGATGCATAAAATAGAGGATTCCTGTATATCAACCTACCACCAAAACCTTGCACTGGTGAGGAACATCGGTCACTATTAATGATAGTGCTTTTAAAAATAAATCATACAATCTTTATAATAGGGGGAACAAATGCTAAAATAAGTTTAGTTTGAAAGGCTAGTGATCAATGAAAACGAGGGGTAAGGGGTATGGTAGGTATAATCTTTTGTTTGTTTTTTTCTTTTTCTTTTCTGTGTTCGTTTTATTTCTTTTTCTGAATTAATGCAAATGTTCTAAGAAATGATGAATATGCAACTAAGTGATCATATTGTGAATTACTGATTATGTATGTTGATGTTTTATTTTGTTTAATTTTTTAATTAATAAATAAATTTAAAAAAATCATACAATTGTTATAATTGATGAAAGATTATTAAAACAGCCCTATCTATTGTCCATTATTTACATTAGGTGCTTATCCCCCATCTAATATCCTATTATTGCCACCTTACATTAACATAATTTATTATAATTCATGAAAGAATATTCTTATAGTTGCACCACCCATAGTCCATCATCCAGTAGGACTCACTTTGGTTGTATAGCTCTGTGTTTTATCTTTTAACCACATTCCCCTACACAGTTCAGTGCTCTTGACTACACTCACAATAACTTGCTACCATAGCTACCATCCATTTCTAAACTTTTCCTGTCAGCCTAAATGACAATTCTGTACAAGTAAGCAACAACTCCCCAATCTCTAACCTCAATCTATCTCCTGGAAACCTATATGCTAGATTCTAACTCTATGAGTTTGCTTATTATAATTAGTTTAAAACAGTGAAATCATACAATATTTGCCCTTTTGTATCAGACATTTCACTTAACATAATGTACTCAAGGTTCATCCACGATGCGCATATAGGACTTCTCACAGCTAAATCATATTCCATTTTATGTATATACCACATTTTGTTTATCCATTCATCATATCGACTGATGGACACTTAGGTTGATTCCATCTTTTGGCAATTGTGAATAATGCTGCTATGAACATTGGTGTACAAATGTCTATTCGAGTCCCTGCTTTCAGTTCTACCTAGTAGCACTATTGCTGGGTCATATGGTATTCCTATACTTAACTTCCTGAAGAACTTTCACAGTGGTTGTACCATGTTACATTCCCACCAGCAATAAATGAGTATTATTATTTCTCTACATCCTCTCCAACACCTGTAGGTAAGTTTCTTTTAAAAAGAATATACTTGGATCATACATTTTTATCCATTCTGCCAATCTGTTGTTTGATTGGGGGAATTTCAGTGTTAATATTGTAAATGCAGTACTTACTCCACCATTTTATCCTTTGGCTTTTATTAGCCAGATCTATTTTTTTTCCCTTACTCTTTTCATCCTTTCAGTTACCCTTACTAAAATGAAGATAATCTTCATTTCTTTACTCCATTCCAAGCCTCTCTTGTGTCTTTTCCTTTCAGCCTGCAGAACTCCTTTTAGTATTTCTTGTAGGGCAGGTCTCATGTTGACAAACTCTCTCAGTTTCTGTTTATCTGTGAATATTTTAAATTCTCCCCCCTTTTTTTGTATGCTGTATGGCGGGGTCACATTTCATTCTTATTCCATGTGAGTATCCCGTTATTGTAGCACCATTTGTTGAATTTTTTGTTTGTTTTGCTTCTTTCTTTTTTGAGAAGTGCATGGACTGGTAATTGAACCCAGGTCTCCCACATGGCAGGCGAGAATTCTACCACTGAACTACTCTTGCACCCCCTCTCCCTCATTTTTGAAGGATAGTTTTTCTGGATAAAGAATTTTTGGCTAGTAGTTTTCTTTTAGTGCCTTAAATATACCACACCACTGCCTTCTTGCTTCCTTGGTTTCTGATGAGAAATTGGCACTTAGTCTGATTGCGGATCCCTGGCATATGATGAATCACTTTTCTCTTGCTGCTTTCAGAATTCTCTCTTTATCTTTGGCATTTGGCATTCTGACTAATATGTGTCTAAGCATAGGGCTATTAGGATTTATTCTGTTTAGAATATGTTGTGCTTCTTGAACATGTATATTTATATTTTTTATAAGACCCAGGAAATTTTTGGCCATTATTTCCTCAAATACTCTTTCTGCCCCTTTTCCATTCTCTTCTCCTTCTGAGACACCATGACTTGTATGTTTGTGCTGCTTTATGCTTTCATTCAGATCCCTGAGACTCTGCTCAATTTTTTCCCATTCTTTTCTCTCCCTTTTCTTCTGTTTGTAAGATTTTAATTGTCTTGTCTTCTAGTTCACTATTTCTTTATTCTCCCTGGCCAAATCTGCTGTTACATGACTCCAGTATATTTTTAATCTCCTCTATTGTGCCATTCATACCCATAATTTGTTTCTTTTTATACTTTCAAATTCCTCTTCATGCTCTCAGTGTCTTCTTAATAATACCCTTTATCTCTTAAGCCATATTTTCCTTTATCTCCTTGAATTGAATTAGGAAATTTGCTTGAACATCTTTTGATTAGTTGTTCCAAATTCTATTTCTCCTTTGAAGTTTTAATTTGTTTCCCTGACTGAGCCATATCTTCCTGTTTCTTAATATGGCGTGTAATTTTTTGCTGATGTCCAGGTATCTGAGTATCTTGATGAATTTACTCTGAAGGTCAGTTGTCAATATCTCCCAATCACAACAGGGCCAGGGACCTCTGAAGGAAGTGCAGACTGGTTCCAAAGTGCCCTAGGGAGCGGATTAGGAAGGACTCTAAAAATGTCTTTGATGACTTTGCAAAGCTGTACTTTCTTGGCTTTCCCAGCAGATGCCACCTTCAGCAAACTGTTCCCCACTGCTCTAAGGAGGCACTGTGTCTTAAAATCTCCACCACTTCCATCTCTATTAGGGACGGGGTTGAAACAATGGCTGCTGGAGCCTTTGTCCAGGGTAAGCTGAAATAACAGCTCAGAGCTGGGACCCAGGGATCCAAGTATGCTAATCAAAAGCCATGATCAGTGCTTGGCCATGCCCACTCTGTTCTTGGGGAAGAGTATTTTTATGTCCATTTTTTTTTTTAATTTTTTTTTTTTTTTTACCTGGGCAGGCACCAGGAATCGAACCCGGGTCCTCTGGCATGGCAGGCAAGCGTTCTTGCCGCTGGGCCACCGTGGCCCGCCCTTTATGTCCATTTTTGATAACAGCAGTCAGCCAGGGAGTGGACCTCCAGGCAGCACGCTGCAAAAATGAGGGATAGGCAATGCCAGGCACCCCATGGGGAGAGCTAATCACTGTCCTTTTCTGTAGTTCATTAGCTTCTTCTTCCTGCTCCTCCCTGTGTGCTATGCAGTGTTCTTCTGGCTTCCAGAGCCTCAGAACTTCAGAATTTTAGACAGTCTATACATGTTTAATGAATGCTATGGTGGAAGGACAAAGTACTAGAGGTCCTACTCCAACATCTTCCCTGGAATTCTCCCCCTCTGAACCTGTTTCTTCAGATATATACATACTTATCCAATTTACCTGTATCCCTTCGTATTATTATAAATGCCAGGAAATTGATTTGACAACCAGTTCCACTTTTTTCAATTATAATTTTTTCAGTTATAATCTTTATTTAGAAGTGTATGTTAGCTTACAAGCTGCCGGAATGTGATATACCAGAGCTGGAACAGCTTTTAAAGGGGAGAATTTAATAAATTTATGTTTACAATTCTAAGCCTATAAAAATGTCCAAACTAAGGCATCCAGGGAAGATACTTTAAATCAAGGAAAGCTGATGTGTGTGAAACACTTTTGTCAGGTGGGAAGTCACGTGGCTGGCATCTGTTGGTCCCTTGCTTCTAGCGCTCTACTGCTTTCTACTTTTATTCCTGTGGGGTTCCTTACTTTACTTCTCTGGGGCTGGCTTTCACCTCTTGTCTTCCCTTGGCTCTCTCCAGGTTCTGGCTTGCTTAACATCTAGATGTCTGCTGGTCTCCAAGCTTCTCCAAACATATGTGTCTTTGTTCTCCAAGGGTTGGCATCTGTGCCAGCTCTGCTCTGAAGTTTCTGTAAGCTTTGTAGTTTCTAACTTTCTTCAAAATGTTTTCTTTTAAAGGATCCCAGTAAACTAATCAAGACCCACCTGGAATGGGTAGAGTCACATCTCCACCTAATCAAAAGATCACACCCACAACTGGGCATGCCACAATCTCCACGGAGATAGTCTAATCAAAAGTTTCACACTACAGTACTGAATCAGGATTAAAAGAAATGGCTGCCCCCCACAAGACTAGATTAGGTTTAAAAGACAGCTTTTTTGGATATATATTTTCAAACAGGCACAAAGTGTAACTTTTAAAGAAACGATTTCTGAAAATATAGTCAAGAAGGAACAAATGAGTCAAATTGAACTCATAGTCTACCTGCTGGCAATCAGAAATTAATCTAAATCTACCCTGTGGCTAGGAAAAGTAGATCTGGGGTCCCAGGGAATCTTCATGGTTTCTTAGATGTCCTTAACCCTTAGAAACTTATGGAAAATAAGTTAGTTGAGGAGTTGCTTCAAAGGTTTGTATCCACTACTTTTACAGGCAGGAAAAAAATGGTTACGATATTTGATCAATGCACCAGGCTTGTTTCAAAACAGACCACACAATTAGTCCAATTTTACTGAGGTTCTTCAAAAAAACTTCTCTCAATTTTGTGAAGATGCAAGTCATTCTTTATCCTGGGGCTTTTGCTCATGTTATTTGTCAGTAACAATCTACTTTGCTTTTTTAACCTATCATCAATGCATGTCAAAATATCAGCGTGAATGTCTTTTCCCCCAGTATACCTTGTTAAAACCAGGTTAGGTTTTCCTGTTACCATTCTTATAACATGCTTTGGTGCTCCTATTATCATACTTCACTATGGTTACTTATCTAACCATCTGTCTTTCCTTCTAGACAGTAGTTGTAGGAGGCCAGAAACCTTGTAGATCTCGCGCACCAAAAATCCTGCCACTTAACAGATAGCAAACACTTAATATTAATAACATGAGAAGAACTGTCTCATAAATCAATTTCCTTTTCTAATAACTCACCAATAATTTTCAAATAGTGCATCTAATGTATACAAACACTTTATGACTCTGGTAAATTTCTTAAGATGTGCTCAATTGATTAGCTAATTTATGATTTTACAGTAACTATAGTAAAATTTTAATGTCATAATGCCAGTCACAGCAGCCTATACATAGGAATACTAGATTTTACAACTCTTCCTTTGGCCATTTCCTAGTCGCAATTAGTACCTCCCTGCCTATTCCATGTTTAAACTACTCACTTTCAACAGAAACTTCAAATCTCCTTTCATTTCCTCTCAGTTTTCTACTCTCTCCTGTATTTTTCTTCATTCTTTAGTCTGTAGCAGCTGTACTCTGTATTTTCTTTGCTGTACTTGTTCAAATGTATTTTACTTAGTCTTGTATTTTCATTCTTTATCTCAGGTGTTTATTTTCTCTATTATACAATATCCATTACAAAATATGAATGCTTCAACTGAAATTATTTGCTTGTGAAATTAACTAGAAGGTGACTGCCTCAAAAGCAAAGACACTTATTCATTTCTGTACCCTGGTACACAATGAAGCACAGAGAAGATGTTCAGTAAATATTTGTGCTGTTATACTCTTCTCTAGCAATTAGGCCTACCTTCAGCTTTCTGTGGCTAACTTTCTGTATTTTAGTTTCTTTTGTCTTATGACTCGATTCCTTAAGGGGAAGAAAGACATGCTATAACTCCTCTCTAAAACATATTCCTTAAAAGCCAAAAGCATGATGAGAATAACCACTATAGTTTGGTTTCTTTCTCTATTTTTATTTAAGAAAACAAACAATACACTTGGAACAATCAAAAATGGATAGCTTAGTTAGCTTAACCATCGGCATATTTAAATAAAGTATACAAATAATCACTGTAACCTGTATTTGCTCAGTAAGTTTCATAAACCAATTTAAAATTAAGGTAACAAAGGAAAAAATCTACAAATTGGGATAGCAGAGTTTCTTAAATTCTAAACACTAAATACTAACTTAAATAGCATTTGATCAGTTGTCAAAACTGTAATAAAATCATTTTCTAGACTGGGCCATAAAAAGTCTTTAATCAACAGTAAAAATGAAAAAAAAAAAAGTCTTCAATCATCAAGTACAAAATATGCACCTCCCACAACAGAAAAGCACAAAAAATTTTACCAAAGTAAAACTGTTAATATTTACAGCATAAAAAATTTATCAAAAAAGGTTCCAAATTCTTACCTCTTGGTTTGTCTTCTGACCTGGTTTCATATAGAAAATAAAAACTGTGTCAAAAGGACGACATGGCAACAGATCCAGATACCCAATGTCATCAAAAAATCCAGGTATCGTGGAGTCAAGTGCAATAAGGTGAGGAGGTAGACGACTATTTGTAGGTTCCTACCACCAAAAGAAGAAAGGAGCAATTATGATCTCTTTTTGTTATTTTAATTTTAAAACAATACATGTTCATGGTTTGATAAAAGTTAAGTAAGAAAATGATAAAACAGCAGAAATAAAAACCACCATAATCCTAAACTAAAGAATATATTTCCAGTTGAGGATTTCGGATGCCTCAGGGCATCCTTGCCTTAAGGCAAGAGATTTTAAGATTCACTGTCTCCTACTCCATTCATTGATAAAGAAGACATTACTAAGAAAATAACGATGCATTGGTTCCGGGCCAAGATGGTGGCTTAGTAGTGTGCATGTTTTAGTTCGTCCTCCAGAACAACTAGTTAATAACCAGAAACAGTACAGAACAGCTCCTGGGGCCACGTCAGTGACCGGACACACAGCGTACCTCAGTCAGGACCAGCTGGACTGGCTGTGAGCCTCCCCAGAACCGTGAGTTCCCCAAGCCGCTGCAGCCGGCGCCCCTCCCCCACAGGCTGCTTCCAGAGGGAAAGGAAAGAGACTTTACCAGCAGCAGGAGCTGAACCCAACCAAACACCAATTGTGGAATTAATTAACAAATTCTGACTACTAAAAATAGGCCCCCAGCTCAGGTGAACCTGGTCAAAGCAGAGGTCACTCATTTATGCCCCAGCACCAAGAGGGCAGGGCTGACGGAAAAAGGAAAAAAAGAGAAGGAAACAGAGGTTTTTGTGGCTGTGTTTCTACAAAACCTTGACTGCCTTTGGATACAACGGCAGGGCTCCTCAGGCTGCAACTGCCCCAGGCATAGGCAGAAACAAACTCATTTTGAGGGCTTGTCTGGAACCTGTGCCTTCCCCAGGGGAGAGGTGAAGCCTAACTCAGGTGGAATCCCTCTCTCAAGGAATTCAGACACCAGGGCTTGGTAATTTGAAGCCATTAAAACCAGCCTACAACCTCTCCTCTGTCTCCACCACACCCCCACCCAAAGTTAAAGGTACCATATCATCTTATGCTGGTGGGACCTGCAGGCAGACAAGCACCACATACTGGGCAGGATAAGAAAAACAGAGCCCAGAGACTTCACAGGAAAGTCTGTTAACCTGCTGGGTCTCACCCTCAGGGAAAATTGACCCAGGTGAATCTTTCCTCCTCATAGGAGGCCAGTTTGGTCTGGGAAAATCCAGCTGGGGTCTATAATACC
>PVIY010017970.1:0-35681 GCA_004026745.1 Myrmecophaga tridactyla
CCACTTGATTTACCATTACATATCTAAAAGAACTGTAAAAAAGCAAACCATTTCACCAGAAATCAAGCTTATGAACATTTTTTAGTAGCTCAACTTTTCTGTTTTACCTGAAAAAATATAAAAGGAGTTCTTGTTATGTCATTTTTTACAAGTAGTAGACTCTCAATTTTGATATCAAAGAATTACTTTTGTCATTACATTATTTTGTAATAATTGGGCAGAAATATGTATATAATTACAAAATCTGCAAAAATAGTAAGTACAACTCTCTTCTAATGTTCTGGGTCATACATATTTATTTGAAAATATGTTTGGACAACATTCCACTTGACTTGTAGCTATACAAACAATTGGGAGCTAATAGAGAACTGTAAACTTTTTTCCTGTGATAACATGTTAACAATACTTTTACTGAGATTCTACCAAATAATATATTCTAGGTATTGTTAGTAATGTTGTAGTAGGAAGCATAACATTGATTAAACCTGGAGTCTCTGGACCTAGGCTGTCTGGCTTTAAATTCTGGCTTTGCTACTTACTAGCTATATGCTTTTTCATAAATTCATTTAATTCCTTATGCTTCTCTTTTAGCTTCCTAGCTGCTAAAACAAATACTATGAAACGGGTTGGCTTAACAGAAATGTATTGGCTCATGGTTTCAGAGGCTAGAACACTTGCTTTCTCCTGGGGTCTGTAATTTCTGACTGACAATATTGTTTGGGGTTCCTTGGCTTTTCTGTCACCTGGCAATGCACATAGTAGCATCTTCTCTGTTCTCTTGTGTTCCATTGACTTCCAGCAGCTGGCTGCTCCCTGAGGCTTCTCTTTTTGTCCAATTTCCTTTACTTATGAGAACTTTTGACATATCTGATTAAGGCCCATACTTATTTAGTTTGGGCAAACCTTAACTAATAACTTCTTCAAAATTCCTATTTAAAAATGGGCTTACACACATAGGTAGAGGAATTGAGACCTGAACATGCCTTCACTGGGAGACATGATTCAATTCCCAACAGCTTCCATTGCTTAGCCTGTAAAATGTGTACAATAATAACACTTACCTCAAGGAATTTTTGTAAGGAATAAAGACTGAATACATATAAAGCCTTTAGAATAGCACATGACATATAGTAGCTTTTATTATCCTAATTTAGACTTTTGCCTTTGGCTGGCTATGGCAGAAGCCTATAATTAAATGTTCATACTCTTTTCAATTTTCACCCCTTCAATTTACCCTTAACAATCCATTAGAATCGTCTCTTTATAGCATAGCATAACACATAACTTTTTCATTGAAAATCTGAACTATATCATTCAGTACAATCTATATAAAGTCTGATTTTTTTTTTTAAAGTCTGAGTCCTTTAATAGAGTACTTCTCAAAATGTATTACACAGACCAGCTGTGTATCTCAGGCTTCTGAGTAATAATTAAAGATACAGACTCTTGGGCATTGTCAAATGTCTAGTATGCCAGAACTCAGGCTGGATGAAACCCATGGAAAATGCATTATACATGCTTCCTGGATGAATCTTTTGCATGAAGTCTGAGATCTGCTTAGACTGACATGCAAACCCCTCACTATCTGGGCCTCCCAGCTAACCACACAGGGTGCCTCACCCATTCTGGGCCCTAAGGACCTCTCACTGCACCATGGTTATAGAGCTCCTTGCCACACAAGCTTGTTACAAAGCAACTGTTATCATGAAAAAAAGAATAGCCAAAAGCATCAGGGATTGAAGGTTAATACAATTATAGGTTTGTACCTGTCTGTGTGATAAATCTCTGCTAAACTGGGCCTTTAAAATGATTTTTGAGGCCTACTAAACTGGACATTTTCTGTATGAATATAGACTGGGTGATCATTTAATGATGAAAGGAAAAAAAGCAGGTGTTGTTTCACCATATCAGGAAGAAAGGGAAAGGTGGAAGGTAAGGGAGGGAAGGAGGGGGAGGTAAAAAGAGATGAGAGGGCAAAAATAAAGAAGGAAATGGGTAAAGAGGGAAAGGGGATAAGAAAAGGGAGTAAAAAAACAAAAATGAAGAGGTGAAAATGAGGGAGGGAAGAGGTAAAGTTCCTTGAGAACAACTGTATTTTTGGTATTGGATGTGCATGTACTTAGAAAATGAACATAACATCTGGATTAGTAGTGAAAGCATCTAAATGAGCATGTGGGGGTGCCACATGGGGCTCCCCTGATTTCTGCAGTCCAATTCTGGTATCCCTTTCGTATTGTTGCATGCCACACATGGATGTATTGTTTTGACAGTATATATTAACATTGGTGAACTAGGTTAGTTGTAATTTAAAACAGCAAATTCCTTTAATCAGGATATATATATATATATGGAGAGAGAGAGAGAGAGAGAGAGAGAGAGAGAGAGAGAGAGAGAGAGAGAGAGAGAAGGAGGGAGGTAAAAAGAGGAAAGGGGGGAAGTAAGGAAGAAAGAGGTTATATATATCCTTATGCTTAAAACTTTGTGTGATTTTACTTCTGTTTTCTTTCATTCTAACATTTTTTCTATCTGATTTCTACCTTCTAAAGCATCAAAGATTCTATCATTTCTTTACACTTCTCACTGCCCATTTCTTAAAAGTGTATCCAATAAAACATGCAGAATCATACTCATATTTTGCTTAGGAAACAGACACATGCAGTAAAGGAGAAAACAGTGTCTTCCAAATTTAGGATATCTTGAGAGGAAGGGGACAGAGGTAGTGATTATGAAGGAGAATGCAAGGAAATTCAACTACATTAGTAACATTTAGCAAAGGTTTAATTCTTATTTTTAGAAATAAATTTTTATATTATTCTTTATAACATTGTATGTCTTATATATTTTATAACAAATGTAAAACAATAATAAGTAGAAAGGAGTAATGAAACTATTTGAAGACAATTTGAATTTACTTTTTAGCATCCTCACTTACTAAATGTGTTGACATCCACCTTAATTAATTTGGGTTACTCTGCTTACCCATAACAATAAAAATAATAATAAATTCTTTAATCTTAGGATCTTGTAGGAATTTAACAAAAACATAATGTATGCCATGTGCATAACACAGAGTTTGGCACATATTTAAAGACCCATAAGTGATAATCACTGTTATTATTCCAGAGATCATGCAAATAAAATAAACAGAATCTTACAGAGTTGACTAATGGGAAACTAAGATGATTAGAAACAAACCCAATGTAGCACCATTAAATCTATTTGAAAAATCTTGGAAATATTATAAAACCTATCTAAGTTATCTTTTCTTGCAAGTTAAAAAGACTATTTCTTCCTATCCTTATTCATTTCATTGCTAAGATAAATTCGTAAAAAATCATAGTAAAGTTAAAACTAGGAATTAAAAGATTTAGATCAATGAAATATGACAGAAATATATTGTATGATGTTTGGGAACATTTTTAATTCATTAATTTATTCCCTCTTTTATTCAATAAGTTTTTCTGCATTTCCAGCTAATCTATAATGCAAACATTTCTGCAAGGTTGATTATATTTCTTTCCACTTATTAAAAAACAAATCAAATGACTATTTTATCAAGACCAAATAGAAACTAAAAGTTCTCTGTAAATCTCTACAAACTGTTTCCCACTAAAACTTCTGCCACTAAGGAAAATAGACACATGGATCGTTATTCTCTTTTGGTGTGAACCCCACATATTACAATCATTAGTGAATGATCCATGGGCTCTGTTTTAGGAAAAAGAAAGAAGGATTTTGTTGAACTCAAAATAGTAATTTTCAAATATTTATGAGTTCAGATTTGAGTGAGAATGTCTAGGTGTTAATAGGAGCACTCCCTCCTATTAGCTATTTAATCATTAGAAAGTTCTTTCTTTACCTCTCCATGTCTTAGTTTACTCATCCTTATATAATGAGATTCTAATGAAAATATAATGTAAAGGTTCAGTAAGCAAACTAATCTGACAAATTTCTACCCCAAGAAAAAGTGATTGGCAAAGAAAGATGGAGAATTACGTGAAAAATATAATCTGAATTTGCACACAGAAATAACTATAGAAATTAAAGGAGATTAAAACATGGTCAATGACCACAAATCATTTTGTAAATTTCCCTCACTCCCCACTAGAGTTAAAGTAAAGCACTTTATAATCTATGATTAAGTTTCTTTAACTAAGTTAATTTTATCATAAAATAAAATCTATTGCTATTGAACAATATCCAACAAAATTCAGACTTTCTTAGATACGCTGCCTTTGACAAGTAGTTGAATTATGTTTCTTGTCAATTTCCTCATTCTTAAAATGGAGAGGTTAGACTAAGATTGTCTCTAAATTTTCATCCAGCTCTAAATTTTTATAATTCTGCTTCTATCTTAATTGACATAGTTGGTAGATTTTGCAGAACTAGTTTACAGAATATGTTATTCAAAAGTAGAGAGCTACAATTTAACTGAAAATAAAGAATGATGCTTAATTGTCCTTAAGCGCATTAGCTTTCTGAGAACTAAATACAATAGTCAGAGTGAATCTGTTGTTCTTTAAACTAAGGGGTTGGCCTGCTGTTCCACTTCCAAGACAGACAAAGATTGGTCTGTCCAAAGGTTAGGTGTAAGGTTACCAGGTCTGGAGACAGCACTAAGCCATTCAAGGTCCCTGTTGCTTTGGCCACGGAATAGTGCTGTTTTAAAGGCAAAGCTTAACTTGATTGGCATTTCACACATTCTCACATTCAATTCTTTTCTCTTTCAAGTGTGTGCAAAGGAATTAAAAGTGCAATTATTTAGTAAATCAGCTATTTTTCTCCCTTTAAATGATTGAAACACTGGTGAGGATTGGGAAAATGAAGTAACTAAGAGAAAAAAGAATAATTCCCACCTAAAAGAGAAGATTATTCAATAGGCAATACATACACATATAGTTATTTTTCCTGAAAAGCCTTAAGGCAAGTAGTGTCTGTTTTACTCGTGAGTCTGGCTCACTAGTTTGAATAGAGCAGCACGAGATTTCTGCCTTCTGTTTTCATCTTCTTCTGCCCCATACCCCTTTTTCCATATACATTACTCCTTTTGGCCCCCTCTCCATACCCTAGTCATGGAAATGGGAAATATATCTTGAGACAGGGAAAGAACGGAATAATGTAGTATATACCAAATTGTCTTTGAAATCAGACCAACTTTTTAAATACAGGATCTGCTACTTAAACGTATCATGTGGGGCAATGACTTAATAAAGTCCCTTAAAAAATGATTGCCTCACCAGACAATGAATGCAACTTGGGGCCAGAATTGAACTCCTTGATCATATCTGTTGCCCCTGAAAAGCTATGATAACACATACTCGTCTCCTATCATAATCTAAAATAGATAATGTACTCAATAATATACCATGATGCCCACAAAATATGGATACTTGGACACCTAAGTCAACTCCCTGCCCATTTCATGTAATGGGACAGCATCATTTCATCAAGGACATCAGGGATATGAAGTATAACATACACAATTATGCTAATAAATTATAAAATAAAACATTAGCATCACAGACCTGGGAAGTGATCCTGGGATATGAAATGATAGAAAGATAGACAAAAACAAAAAGGCTATAACCACAACACTATTCAGGAAGAAAAAGAAAAGAAGAGAAAATTAGATGGTGAAAATAACATTAGTAAGGTTAGTAAGGAAACATTATAATCCATGTCTTCCTTTTTATTTTTCACATGGGCAGGCACCAGGAATCGAACCTGGGTCTCCGGTATGGCAGGCGAGAATTCTGCCACTGAGCCACCATTGCACCGCCCTCCATGCCTCCCTTTTATGACACAGAAAAAGAAATTTTTTATAATAGTATACATTCTTCCTAGGCACACTCCTTTTGCTCTGAAGATCATTTGGATTACTCCTTGTACATAGTAGACTCAACTCAATCCCCCTTTAACCAACTCTCTGTCTCAGGAAATTTTATTGTCAGTTCCCTGTCCTTTATGAGGATATTTTCTTATCTGAAAGACTCTGAACAGGAATGGCTTTCTTAGATTCTCTATTTCTTCATGAACCAATATAAATGGTATAATGTTTAGACTTCTCAGTGCATTGCTGCTGATACTTTTGGCTAGATGTATGATCTCTCTCATGGGCTATATCAGTTGCTTAATTGTACAGTCTTTATTAAGGAGCCTATGACATCGAGCCAATTTGGTGGTATGCCCACCTAGCCTTAAACTGTCAGCTCACCGATATCTTCAAAGAATAATCTGTATTGATAATCATACCATCATCCATGAAAAAAGGAGTCTGAGTGATAACAGTACATCAAGGGTTTTATTATATCCTTTAGCATCAATTTTATAAAGCATAGTCAACACATAAAAATAATTTTTCAGGAATTTACACCAGACCAAAGGTTTTCAATAATCTATACCAGGAATTGAAGAATTTAGTAATTTATATTATAGTCAGCTTGATCAATGTAAGAAGTGCAAAAGCTGATGGTTCAACTATAATGATATGCCACTGTGTTCTGATGCCAGAAATATCACGTCCATAGTCATTCTGAGATTTTTAAGCATATAATCACTCTCAGCAATGTAGTTTGCAGTTATGTACAAACTCATTATAAAATAATGCAGAAAAAAAATGTTACATCATGACCAAAAAGCAGGTAGTAAGGACAGGAATAAAACAGTTTATGAGTTCTACACTCCATTCATAGCATGATAATTGCATGTGTTTTAGTTGCCTGACTGTTAAATCAAATACCAAGGAATGGATTGGCTTAAACAATGGGAAAAGTTTCGAGGCTGGGAGAAGTCCAAAATCAAGGTGCCAACAAGGTAAATATAAAATAATGTAGAGAGATGGGTGCCTCCTTACACAATAGCTTCTAGATAAAGTATTCACAAATACCACAGCATTTGCAAAGGAAAATATCTCTTTACCAGTCATAAAATATTTATGAAGTTTTATTGAATGCAAGGCCCTGGGATTATAAATAATTTTTAGAACATCAACATGTCAGACAGAAAGTTTTGGGTGGGCCACGGTGGCTCAGCAGGTAAGAACGCTTGCCTGCTGTGACCGAGGACCCGGGTTCGATTCCTGGTGCCTGCCCATGTAAAAAAAAAAATATATATATATATATATATATATAGGAAGGTGTCAGAAGACCTGGATTTGAGACTTGGCTTTCAAAATATTTTAGGAAGGTCCAGTTGAGTGAGTTATTTCAATTATTTAAGTTACCGTTTCCCTGTCTGTGAAACTGAGAGTATCTATTCTATGCCACCATAACCTGAATCAATCCAAATGGGGTAATTCCTGCCTGAATCTCTTTCGGTAGTAGCAGACTCATTTAAAGTATGAGATGATGTTCCTGTGAGGTAAAGGTGAAAACACAGGAAACTGGATGCTGTGGCCAGGTTTTATGGGAGGAACAGAACCTGGTGTATTTTCAAGTAGATAATCGAATTAGGGAAGGCTCACACAGAACCGATGCAGTTTTAGGAAATCCGATTACTTCATTGCCATCTCGGCAGAGGGTTGGCTATTGACCTCACCCAACTCACCTCTCCAAGGTTAATTCTGTTTACATCTATCCTTTTTTGTCTCATTACCATATTATTCAACTCTCTTTCCATCACTTTGTGGAATTGAAAGTATGGTAATTGAAGTCTGGGATTAGAGAGAAAACTTGAGAAGACAAAGCATTGCAAATTTAAAAAAGAGGGAAGAAAAGAGGACAAATAGGATAGGCAGAAAACAGAGAATCAGGAACTCACATCTGGAGCTGCTCATTCATTTAAAATCATTTAATGAGCTTTCAGTTAAAGAAAGTTTGAATTATAATATATAGAAAGTCTCAAATGCCAGTGTTACAAAAGTACCTCAATGGGGGCAAAAGTCTCATTCAGTATTGCTGTCCTCTGAAATACTAAACACAACCTATTGATGGGAAAAGATTTTATGGAAAAATTCAAAATCTAGCTGAGATGCTTTTTCACTTGTGAAGGCAAAGAAAGGCTTTCTCACTTGTGTAAAAGTTCAATGGAAAAGTTTACAAAAATTGGTTTACAAGCAACTTTTTAATGATGTAACTCAGGATTGAGCAAGTAATCATAATTAAGGATTCAAGCGTAGAAATTTCCAATAGAAAAAAAAAACTAATGGAATTCCCTGCGGAAGCATCAAAAGGACACCAAAAACACTCATCCCAAAGATATTAATTAGTAGCCTCAAAGAACATCATTAACAAATATAAAATAATGTAAAGAGGTGGGTGCCTCCTTACACAATAGCTTCTAAATAAAGCATACAGAAAATAATTCATGAATTATTAGCCCTCATTAACAAATAATCATGTAGATAAAGATACGGAATAATTCTGGAAAGCTGTCTATCTCAACAAGTTTTACCACCAGTTTAGAAATGTGATTATTCCTATAAAACAATATTTACATCTTTTCTAGAAAAAAATAATATAAGTACAACAAAATGTGGAATGTTTATCAGTGGGATTTGGACTAATTATTGATTCCTTTTGTATGTTTTTAATATTCTTCCAACTTCCCTTAATGAATACACAGTTTTCAAATAAAACAAAAGCATATAAAATACATCTATTTAATTTAACTAACAGCTGCAAATTTCTTAGAGCTTGGAATGTGAAGCCACATGTCAACATCATATAGGAAATGACCATTTAATTGGAGACATTTCAGATCCAATTCGGCAGTAGATGAAAGATACACAAGTAATTTTTTTTTAAGTTGCAACATAGAAAAACAATATTGCTATTGTTAAATGTCATCGATGGACTCAAGACAGAACTCAGAAAAGTGGCTAACAGATAAGAAACAATAAATTCTATAAAATAAAATGCAGTACATTCTATGTAAGAATAAATTAGAATGGGAAAATACATATTTCGATAATTCTGGAAATAATTCAGTATTTAATAATTCAGAATTGGGGTTAATGTAGGATATCAAAAATGAAAGAAAGAAACAAATAAGACAAATGAGAAACAACTAATCATGACCTAAAGAATAATTTACATAAGTTGTTGGTGTGATTTTCAAAATCCTGTAAGGGCTGTGGAACTGAACACTTCACTATGTTTTTTTTTTTTTTTAATTAATTATTTGATGGAACCAGACACCCTGTGCATTTTAGATAAATTAACCTAATAAATATAATTTGTATCTTTAGTCATACTAGTAACAATTCAGCTGTAATATTTACAATGAATCCATAAAACACTTATTCTGAGAGCTACTGAATTTTCTCATATTGTCTCCTTAAATTGTTTCAAAATGAATGTATTATGTAACATTTTAAAAATAGAAGGATAAATTATCTTTCTTGAACAACTTGCAAGTTAACTTTTGCTTCTATCGGTAACATTTTAAAAATGCTTTTAAAACCAAAGTTAATTAATTTGACATTTGTGCTTTACTGTCCCCTGTGCAAAATTTGCATAATTCACAAAGTAGAAAGAAAATATATATTTAACAAGCTAATAATTTCTTAATCTTAATACAACTAAGTATACATGATAGGGAGAATTATCAACTATTTTTCTTCTCCTACATATGGAAATTACATTCTACAAGTGTGGGGGATTAAATTATATACCTCAATTTAGATATCTTCTTGGTCTTGGTTTATATATGCCTGTGGGTGTGAAACTATTGTAAATAGGGCCTTCTGAAGGTGTTATTTCAAGTCAAGGTGTGCCCCACATGAAGGAAGCTGGGTCTTAATCAAGATTGCTGGGGTCCTCTATAAGCAGAAGAGATTTAGACATAGTGAGAGAAAGCAATGGGGAGGGCCACAAACATGGCATTTGCCATGTACCAGTGAAAATGAAAGAAACCACAGATCCTCAGCAGCCAGCCTGAGAACACCAGTCTGGGGGAAAAGAATGGCCTGGCTGACACCTTGATTTTGGACTTCTCCTAGCTAAGCCAATCAGTTGTGTGATATGTGTCATAGCAGCCTAGAAAACTAAGACATCAATGATGTTATTTTCTAAAATCAGCTAAGTTCTTCTCATTCAAAGGCATCTTCTACTGTTTGTTTGCTTCACTCCTATTTTCAGACACCACTGGGGAAAAAAACTGAAACAAAACAAACTGCTCAATTACCTGCACTGGTGAATATTTGTATCTTGCTCATTTAATATATTTTTAAATTCTCAAAATCTTCTAAATTTTATTCAGACTGTGAATACTACTACTTTGTGCCAGTTTGAAGGGATTATGTACCCTAGAGAAGCCATGTTTTAATCCTGATCCATCCTTGGAGGCAGCTGTTTCTTTTAATCCCTAATCCAGTAATGGAGGCTGGAAACTTGATTAGATTATCTCTTTGGAGATGTGACTCGGCCAATTATGGTATTAACCTTTGATTAGGAGGAGATGTGACTCCACACATTCCAGGTGGGGCTTGATTAGTTTACTGGACTCCTTAAAAAGAGAAAACATTTTGGGAAAAACTCGAGAGTCATGAGAACCACAAAAGCCCATGCAGCCAGAGGCCTTTGGAGATGAAGAAGGAAAATGCTCCCAAGGGAGCTTCATGAAACAAGAAGCCTGGAGAGAAAGCTAGTAGATGTCACCACATTCGCCATGTGCCTTTCCAGTTGAGAGAGAAACCCTGAATTTCATTGGCCTCTCTTGAGTGAAGGTAATCTCTTGTTGGTGCCTTAATTTGGACATTTTTATTGACTTGCTTTAATTGGGACATTTTCATGGCCTTAGAACTATAAACACAACTTAATAAATCCCCCTTCTTAAGAAGGTGTTCCATTTCTGATACATTCTGGCAGCTTGCAAACTAGAACATAACTCATCCTTAATTTCAGCACATAACGTGATCATCAAGGACATTCAAACTTCCTCAACTTCCTTTATCTCTTCTTAAATACTGTCTGATCATTTGCTTTCACCCCTAAAATTTGCTACTAGCCATCCCCTTTACTTTCTACCATTTTTTTTTAAATCTTTACCAAGAGGATGAATTGAAAGCATTCAGATTGTGAGTAGAGTTCAGAAAGCTTATGACAATGTCTATGATAATTCAGTAGTTGAGAAATGCACAGGATACAAAAAGCATTTCAAAGCAAAAGTCCAGTGAAGATTAGTTTGAACCAAATTTATTAAGCTCAAGTTATGACATATAGCTTCAGTTTTCAACAAGAGTAATTTTTGATAATTGCTTGAAAAGTCATGATCTGTAACATTGTTTGCTTTTGTTTTTTTCAAAAAATTTTCCACAGTCAGTCTCTGCTTGTCCACCTGACTCTTCACATTTGGAAATCCTTATCCTATCTTGGATTCTGTGACCTTGAATTTTCCTGATTTGCCTTTTAGATCACTAAACTTCTCCCTGTTTTCTTTTCTGTTTTGTTTTTCCTCCAAGCACATTACCCCTGACCAAACTTACTTGTACATTTTCCAAGAAACATTGTATCTTATATTTTTCTTTTTTTTCTGAGGGCTTAAACATTGTCAATTTTACTAGATTTTGTCAAATTATACTCTACTGTATACGTGCTTCCTAATACATGGTCATGTCAACATATGCTGGGCTGAAATCGGTGAAATAATGCAATGGTTTAATTTGCATTTCCTCAATTCCTAGTGAGGTTAGTATCTTCTCATATTTTTATTGGCCGTACTAATTTTTTTTCTATGATCTGTCTGTCTATATATTTTACTCAAAATAATAAGGGTTTTGTTTTGTCTCTTGTTAATTGATTTATTGAAATTTTTTGCATTCTAGATATTAAAATATTGTGTTTCAAAAGTTTCTTTCTATCTGTCAGTTCTCTTTTAACTTAGTTATATCTTTTGTAGGCCAGTTTACTTTTAGTAAAATGAATCTATCAGCTTTACATTTACAAATTATATATATGTAGTATGTATTTTATCTATATATAATAAATAGATAGAAATCATGCCTTATCCTAAGGTTACACAAATATTCTCTTATATAATGTTCCCAATATTTTACAAATGTCCATATTTATAGCATTTTAATGTCATATATAAGCCTGAATTTTATTCCTGTGTATTACATGATATATTTATATATTTAACCCTAACCAAATATCTAAGCATCCATTAAAGGATTGTCTTCCCCACTGATTAACAAAGTCAAATCTGTCATAACAGTAACAATCAAAATATGTGTTTGCATATCTAAGTCTATTTCTGAATCCCATGCTTGATCTGTTTGTCTATTCCTATATCAATTATCATTAAATAAAAACTTACATAAAATACATTTTGATATTTTATAGAGCAGATTTCCTTCTTATCCAATAACGTTTTTGCTATTCTCATATAAATGTTTGCTTAACAAATGAATAGCTCCTTATTGTCAGAAATAGAGACATGCAGTAATATGTTAAAGAAGTGACTTTGGCCTTAAATTTGGAACACAAACATAGCATTCAAATAGGCAGGGATATTATTACATTTAAGATAAAATACTGAACCCTATTGTTCAATTATTCATTACAAAAAAACTGTCATGATATCCATTCTCATTATTTGTTCTCTTGGAGAAGTCATCTCTGAAAGCTGTGAAATTTGTGCAATTTTTCAAAACAGTCTCCACTCGTCACCTTAAAAATGTGGTTTGGCGTCTGCCAAGTAATTAAAGTACTGCCTTCCTGCTTGTGTTAATAACTAAAAATCAACTGCCAAAATGGAAAAAGTCCATATTGAAACAGTAAAGACTATGCCTATCCATTGAATGTTTTGGATATTATTTGCTGTTCACGAAGCTTTCAGATCACATAAGAGCAAACAGTCTGATACTGAGACCTAATGCAAACTCCAGCAGGGTTGACTTGGTAAACAGTATAGTTTCAGAAAACTCATTGTCTTACCCACAATGAATATACAATGAGCACATTGGTAGAGATTACAGAAAAACCTTAAAAGCATCATACAATGGACCACTCACAATTATCTCCATTGTAGAATTACTAGTGAAATTTACAAAGCAAAATGTAGGCTCACACATTATTCATTAATGAATTGTATTTAATAAGACAATTTATACTCTACAAAATCAGGTTATGCTCTGATATCGATAAAAATAGCCAATTGGCTGAATGGAACAGTTTGCATCATATTTTTTAAGTGAAATTAACTCTCTCCTACCTTATTGTACCTCTCCCACCATCATATTGCCCACTCTCACCACTCCTCCAATCAAAACAGTGTTTTTATAGTTCTTTTATTATATTTATGGTTGTTTTCTATAATAGTTCACCATTATAACTCAAAACTAATAAAAATTTTTCTGAGAGGCAGGTACCCTTTTATTTATAATTTCTTTCTCTATCTATATATATAAATATGTCTATAGCTGTGGGAATATGCTCTACAATAATAATAGAACAATTATATGCTTTATGCTTACACTAAATTTGATTTCCAAGAATCTGTACTAGTATAGAAGTAACTTTTTAATAATTACTAATACGAACGTAGAACAGATGAATAAAATAATTTCATTTAAATTGCAATCATTTGACTATTTCATAACAGTGGTATGCAGAGAAACTGATTATAGGAGAATGAAAGAAAAGAGCATCTCGAGTAGTGTTAGATTGTAACTGGCACCTTTCCAAAATGTAGAAGAGTCAATTTTTATATCAACATAAACTGCAGAAGATTTTAAGAGTAATAATAATTTTGAACCTCAATTAAAAGATCTTCAACATAAAAGAGAATATCTTCAAAGGACAAAAGGAAAATATGTATACAAACTTAAAATGTCAAGCTACTATTACTGTATTATATTCAACAAAGTAATACGTCCTTTATCAAGACTATTTCAGATCATGTTTTTGTCTTGTCAGATTTCACCATTTCTAGAGTAGGTATAAATTTTTCATTTTAAAGTAATACACAGCCCTATTTACTGTTTATTCATTGCTTTACTGTTTCCTGGTTCTCTTACTTCTCTGGGTCTTTAAAAATAATCTCCTATCTACTTTCTGTATACTGCATTGCTGTCAGTCTCCTCTCTGCTTATCTTCTAGTACTGATTTTATTCCCACAACTACTGTTGCTGATTACCAACACCAGCCTATCCCCTGAACCAATAATCCATTATCTTGCAAGACTCAATGAAAAAATACTGCCAGGAGATCTCAAGCATCTCAAATTCAACCTTCCCCAACATGAATCATCCTCTCTAACTTTATCACTGCTTGCTAATGCATCACAACTCCTGGTCACCTTTGAGTCCTTCCCTCTGTGCTCCACAGAAAATAACTTTTCAGCCAAAGTGAAATATGACTCTAGAAAATCTCTTCCAATCTCCTCTTCCCATCCCCACCATAACACTGTGCATTTGGTCACCCATTACTTCAAACTTTTAGTACCCTGATCTCTGAACAAATCTTCCCACTTTCAACCACGTGCCGTTTCTATTTCCTCCTATATACTACAAATAAACTAATTCATTAAAGCAAATAAATTATATCATTGCACACCCACTAGAGTTGTTTAAACAACTTCACTGTTTTCCCATTGCCACTACTTACCTTGGAGATTTGATTCCAGCCTACTTTTCCAATCTTATCTTTCATATTCCTTACCCTGTTCCAGGTGTTTAATTAAATTTAACTACTCATTTCTCTGCTAAACACATGTACTTTTCATCTCTGTTTCTTTGCTCGTGTGTTTCCTTCTCCTAGAACTTCAATCTTAGCATCTTCAACCACCCAATCTTAACATTAATTCTGCAGCATCATTTCTATGATGCATTCCTTGACTGAGGAAGAAACTCACCTTCCTTTAATTTAACTGGCCTATATTATTATTCACATATTACAATCTTTCTCACTCCTTATATTATATAACTTGTCTGCATGTGCATCTTATTTCACCAATTAGACTACAGCTAAAGGTGATGTGACACATTGTTATTTTTTTTCTCCAGTGCTTAGTAACATTCCTTATACATAAAGCAATGCATAAGTGTTGATTTGTTAAACTTCTGGAATGCAATATATCAGAAATGGAATGGCTTTTAAAAAGAGAATTTTATTATGCTACAAGTTTACAGTTCTAAGGCCATAGAAATGTCCAAACCAAGGCACCCAGAGAAAGACACTTGAACTCCAAAGAAAGGCTGATATCTGTCACATGGGAAGGCATGTGGTTAGTGTCTGGTTGTCCTTGTTTCCAGTTCTGTTGCTTCCACCTTCTGATGCCAGTAGTTTCCTCCCTAAGTGTCTATGGGCCTTACTTAGCTCCTCCAGGATCCAACTTTGGATTCTGGCTTGCTTAGCATTTCATGGGAAGGCACATGACAACATCTGCTGGGCTCCAGATGTCTCGGTTTAGGCATTTACTCTTTCTAGCACTCCGAACATCTCTGTTGGCTGTAAAGCAACTGCCCTCCAAGCATCTGCATCTATGATTTCTCCAAAATGTTTTTCCTTTTAAAAGACTCCAGTAAACTAATCAAGACCCACTTTAAATGGGTGGGGTGATATCCCCATTTAACCAAAAGGCTACACCCCTAACTGGGTGTGTCACAACCCCATGGAAGAAATTCAATCAAAATTTCCCACCCTAAACAATAGGCCTGACCCCACGAGTTTGGATCAGGATTGGAACATGGCTTTTCTGAGGCACATAATAGTTTCAAATCAACACAGCATACTTACAGATAGATTAATGAATAAATATTATCCCTAGAAGGGGTATTAAAGATTGTCCACTTCAACCAGAAATTGTCTTAATGAAACTCAGAGAAGTTAAGTAAATTGTTACTTACTGCATTTTGACTACTACATAGAAAAACCATAATGGTCCAATCTCAGAGATTAAATGTTGTTTCATATAAACTTCTTAGTTTAAAACTATATATTATAATATATATTATGACCTCAGGAACTAGTTTGGTGTCATATTTTGTGTTGTTAATAGGAGTGGAGACAAAATCCATAAAGTTCATATTCCCCACGTATTTTAAAGTATGAAAAAATGCAATTAGGGCGGGCAACAGTGGCTCAGTGGCAAGAAATCTCAGCTGCCAGGCCAGAGACCTGGATTTGATTCTTGAAGCCTGCCCGCGCTAAAAATAAATTAAAAAATAAACAAATAAGATTAAATGCAATTAACGCAACATTCCTTTAGGTCTAGTGAACAGTTTTCTCCCTGTGGATATTTGGCATGTGTATATAAGTTGCATAATCTTTTTTCTTCAATTCTCTATTCTTTCAATTATTCTATGATCATGAAGTCAAATTATACAAAGTGTGCAACAATGTGAAAAATATTCAACAAATTTTTGATTGTTTATATTATCTAATATAGACTATTATCTATCTTGTTGAGAACACTAATTCTCATTAAGCAATGATTTTTTTTATTGGACATGATGAAATGGGGAGAAAAGATGAGAGAAAGATTCTGAAGGATTTTTTTAACCTCAAGTTTAAAGAAATGCATGTAGTGGACAAGTATAAAAGTATATTGTTTCCGATCAGGGTACTATCATAAACTGAGTTTTGTGTCAACTCATTAATCTCAAATTTCTGAGATAGTAAGCCAGCAGTATTTATTTTTATATGGCATAATAACATAAAATATTTTGAAAATGTAGATTCCCTTGTGTTCTTTGTATTTTGCTTATCACTGGGAACACAAAAAGGAATGGGAAAACGAGTTCTATTTCAGAGAACTCAGTGTAAGAAGGATAGGTTAATGATTAAACAAATAGGCACATCATATTGTGGTACTACAGTAAAAATATAGCAAAGAGCTCTGGGATTCACATGGAAAGGGCTAATTCAGGGATAAATTGAAGAAGCTTTTATAGGAGGGAATATGTCTGGCAATAAAAGTTGACTAACTCCAAAGGAGAAGGGGAAAAAAGGTCCATATTTGGCATGTGCTGAAATGCAGAGACTACAGCAGCACTTTTACTACAGACGTTGTGATAGATGATTTTCAGTGAATAGCGGCTCTATTGCCTTCAAGTCCATGGACACCCCCTTTTCTGCAATATCTCTGCACTCCGCATTTGGCCTTCAAATGATATAAAATGCTCCACCATAAAGCCTCAGCAGACCCAATAATTTTTCATATTTTCCCAGGCACAAAAAGTATTCAAATTCATCCACATATTAGCTCTGCAACTTTGAGCAACTTACATAAATTCTCTCAGTATTCATTCTCTTCTCTAGCAAGTAGCAATACTTATCTCATGGGGTTGTTCCAAGGTCCAAATATGATACTATATGAAGTTCTTGGCACATGTGGAGTCTAGGTAAAAAAATATCTCACATCCAGCTTTCTTCTTACCCCAAAGTTCTCATTTCCTCAGTGGCTTACCTCAACAAGATATTTCCAAAAGCTATCCAACTTATTTACTTTGCATAAAACTGTAAATAACTGGTAGATTTAAAACTCTAAAATAATCTATATTTTACAAGATCAGCTCTTGCTTTAGCATATAGGAAACAAATATCCAAAACTTTGGGTTCTCTCTTGTCTTGTCACTTAAGTTGCTTAAACTTTCTGGGCCAGCTTTCTGAATGTGAGTAGAGAAGTAACAGAGAAGCAAATGTTCCTGAGCACATACTTGAAAAGTTATGTCTTTTGGGGAGGGATGTGGGTGCTGTTTGTTTGTTTAATTTAAACCAGTTGTGGATTTACAGAAAAATCATACAGATAGTACAGAATTCCCATTCTAACCCCATGACACTTGCAGTTTTCCCTATTATTAACACTTTGTATTAACAGGTTACCTTTATTACAATTCATGAAACACTAGTATTATAATTATGCTCTTAGCTATAGTCCATAGTTTATATTAAGGCTCACTCTTTGTGTTGGAGAATCTATCTAATGGTTTGTTTGTTTTAATTCTGGTCACATATACACAACCTAAATTTTCCTATTTTATTCATATTCAATTATACAATCAGTGGAGTTACTTACATTCACAATATTGTGCCTCCATCACTACCACCAAATACCAAAATTTTCCCATCACATTGCATTTAAACAATACAGAAAAGTTGGCAAGTACACCTTTCCTTAAGGTGATATGTTGAGATGAGAGTTGCTGGATAATGTAGTATGAGAGAAGATTATGAAACACAGAGTATGGTTGAAATGTGGTGCCTTAAAATTTTTATTCTCCCAGTAATCAAATTAATAGCCTTCCCCATCATGGGATATTTCTTGATATCAGAACCTGGCTACCTTCTGTCAGTACCAAACTAGCTGGTTCTGAAGGACACTGTTAAATTTGTGTCTTCTATTAAATATAATTATGATTAATGGAATGATAAGAAAGTGGGATTGGCACTTTGTTCTAATCATGGGACCTATAAAGAGAAATTATTGGATTAATTACCCTAATTGATTGCCAAAAGATTCAACAAGTAGTTACTAGGTATTTTCAGTCTGTCAAATCTGGGTCAGTGCTTCATTAATGTATATTCTTGGAATTTTCTAGAAATCTACTCTATTAGGCTGAGGTAGAAGAATAATTTAAAGAGCTCTAAACTTCAAGTTCTGCAGCTAAAAATATTGTAGTATTTTTACAAAGATGCAATGAGATTATATGACACATGAAACACAAAGCAGGTACTCCACAAAGAATACTTATCTTCTATCTATTTCTCTTTTAACTTTTGCAAGTTAAATACTGTCCTAAATTATGTGAACTCCTTACCTTAAGAAAATGTTTTATCTCTGTAATATTTTGTTAGTACACAGTAAATTTTATAAGCTATTATAATGTCCATCTGATTCACTGAAAATTAAAATACATAAGCCTGTGAAAATGCAGTGAGACAGAAAACATGGAAAGGAGAAAAGGAAAGTCTGTCTTAAATTCCAAAGTTTCATCCATTTTAGTGTGACAACATTTGCAGAAAAGATGTAGAGGAGCTGGAATCTAGTTTAATGTTCTAATGATATCCCATCAAATCCTTTAAAGCCATGCCACTAGTCTTAAAAGATTATTAATCATAGCTTTGATAATGCTAAGGAAAATAGGAGCACTTCACAGAAAGGAGTAAACAAAAAGAGTATTGGAAGTTTAAAATATGCAGAATTCTTTAGATGTCTGTGCTGTATAAGTATCTGAGTTATATGGTACACATAGGTGAGTAGATGGATGAAAATATTATCTTTATTTTAGTCACTCTCTCCTTGAATAAGCTGATGGCCTAGTTAGTTCTTTAATGGTAAAATGACTAATACATGCATACTTATATATATGTTTATTTACACATATATAGGTAACCAATATTTGCCAATATTGTATAAGAGTAATGACTTCTTGTCTCGAATAAATAATGAACATGAATACCTTCAAATATTTAAAAAAATAACTCAAGTATTTTATTTCACTTTCAGAATAACTTATGAAATTAATTATATGCCTTAAAGAGTGAAGGAAAGAAGTTTCAGGCATCTAAACATGTTTTGTTGTTTTGGATATTTGCATTCAGGAGTACTGCATGTTTGATATTTCCACATTTAACTAACAAAGCATAATCATTCATAAGAACCCTCAGTCTACAGAGATGGCACAGTGAATCCAACATTCCCCAAGAAAACTCTCCTAGGACACACAAGAAGTTTGGTTTGATGAGCACTTTATATTTGCATCACATTGTTTATCCTTCACATGTTCTTCAGGTGCATGATATCATTTAATTTTTGTTACACTCTTTTGAATAAAATAGTGTTTGATTTTAATAATGAGCTGAAAATGGAATTCAGTTCTCTGACTCTATTTTGATGTTACAATTACCTATATAAATTCTTTCCAAAACACATAGTGAATTGCTCTTCCTGGTTGTTGTCAAGGAAGAACTGGGCTACTCAGTAAGTCTTAAGCTTTGTTATTGTGTCCATAATTTTCCTGCATATTATAGCTCTGAATAAGATCTAAGATATCTATGCTATAGTATTTAAAATAAATAAAAATTACTAGTAACCTATTCCTGTGATTATTTTTGTTTTACTGAAATTGTTTCATTCTCTTGTGGTTTTGCATTCTCATTTAGAGACTACTTGAGACAGAACTTTGGATGTGAAAGAGATACCTGTGATTATAGATCAACATCACAGATACATAGATGCAGACACGAGCCCCCAGAGAGGATAAGCCACTTAGTTCAAATCACACAATTGTCATATACTGGAATAAAAAAGGCAGTGTAACATACATACACATACAAAATGCATACTTTCTAAAGTGAAAACGACTAAACAGCATTCAGATACATTTTTTGCAAATTTCTTTTTATTTTATTACCATTTATAAACCAATGTTTAATAGAGTGTTAAAAAACAATGTTTAATAGCGTTTTAAAAAATGAAGTAGTAAAATTGGTATTTTTACCAATTGGTATATTCACCACTTAATATATTAAAAAGCTTCTATAAAGGACTCAGCTGTATACTTGCTGTAGTGAAAATAACAATTTCAAGACATGGCCTTGACCTTTGTTTTCTGCTCTAAACCCTAAGTGTTTCCTCATGGTCATGCCAAATAGAATTCTATCTAAAAAGGTAACTAAAGTGAATATCTCATTTTTAGGTTCAGATTTGCTACAAACATGCAAGATGCAAGTGATAAACACAGAGATGTCAGTTCTGAGTTTAGCAGTTTCCTAGTCTGCTGGAGAGTACACCAGTCAGAACTCATTCAGGATTTGACCTTCCTTAGATAAGACAGCATCACTGTGTGCTGTGAAGGTCCTTAAGATCACTACAGGAAACTTCAAAGCAGTAGACCAGGTTAAAAAGGAATTAGCATCCTCAGTGAGAAGGGAAATATTTCAAAAGCACTCTGAGAAGTAGGATAAGGATCAAGATTGTATGCTGGATTTAATTTCAAGGTAATCATAGTAATATCCCAGGCACTGAGTTCACAAAAATTTACAAGCTGAGCTATATTATAAGTGACAGCAGGACATGGAAAACTATCTTCCTTGATAAGAAACTCAGTATAATGCTATTGATTTTACTCTGGAAATACTGGTGGAAGCCACTGCCTTCCTTGGCAGGTCAGGCAGCAGAGGCATAAGCTTGTCACTAGGGTGCCATTGTATCTTCAAAGCCTCTTTCGTGACATTCTATCAATCTCATCATGACAGCAATCAATGGAATGAAATGCTACTCGATATACTCAGTTTGCTATGACCCATTCAGATTGTAATGCCTATATGTTTTAAAGTGTATTTAGAGGAAATGAATGGGAACAACACACTACAGGAATTTCTTATATGATACTTGCTGCTTACCACTAAGTTAAGGCATAAATTAAATCAGTAGTGCCTTAGGTTACCAGAAACTCCATTAGAAAGTGTCATTCATTTGGTCTCCATAATAAACCTTTTTGGGCACTTACCACCTACCAGTCATTTCTCATACATTGTGAATGCAACACTTCTTTAATACTAGTCAAATCAGCCCTTCTCTATACATGAGAGAAAATGTAACAGCTTAATAATTTCCCTCATATCTAACAAGCAACCTGGATATATCTAGCTTCAAAAAATCATCAGAAAGCTAAGTTTCCAATTCAGATGAAAATAAATCCAATATTCTTACTCTAGAAATGAAAAATTGCAAATTGGTATTTAGTTATATTACTAGATAGTAATCTTACGCATGTAGTATTTCTGACATTTCTCTATCAATTATAAGGACAAATAGTTATCACTTTCTAAATTCTCTATGGAATATAAATTTTCTTGAAATATAAAGCCATTATGGTGAAAGAAAATAGAAAGGGTCATATTCTCTTAGATAAGGAAAATGTTTTAATATATTTTTTGCATAAATAAATACTCACAAATCATTCTGTATGATTCAAGAGAAATAAAGCACTCTCCAATGCTAAATGTATATGTATATACATTTAAAATTTTTTTTTTACCAATGTTAAGTATATTTTAAATTTTAAATATTTAAAGTTCCTACACAGTTTAGACATAGTAAATATATTACTACTGATTGGTTATTCTGTGGAATTTGCTCTCTGGACCCAAATGTCATACATAAAATACTCAAACTAAGTTCCTGTGAATGGGAATGGCCCTGGAGAGCTGACAGTGAACTTCTGTCTAGTATTCATTCTAAGGTACTGTCATCCTATAAGTAATAGTATTTTTTTTCTACCATTGTAGCTTCCATAAAATATTTGTTTCACTTGCCCTGATACGAGCAGAATCAGTTTGTCCCCATGAGCCTCTTTTTTCCCCAAAGGACACTAGATACTCTTCCCTAGTCAAGGCAGTATGTTTTGAACACATACAGTCCCTTGGCTATCCTCATCCAATAGGGATGAAAACAGAGGTCTTGCCCCCAGTAGTAAATTATGCATATATATTTAAACTCATCTAGGCTGAGTATGATGACACTTGCATTTCTAATGCCTCTTGCATCCTGTTCTTCTTCATGAGATCTCAGGCCCAAGCACTCCTCAAACAAGACTTCTTGACTGCACCAGGACATTCGCTTATTATTCTCCAGTTGCTGCTTTCTAATCACACAAGGAATCCACTAGGCATTGTGGAAGGCCATGTAGCAGAGTGGTTGAAAGTATGGGTTTTGAAACAAGAATGATCAGTTTTAAAGCCAAAATTATCCCATGCTGTTTCACCTTCCAAAGTCTCTTAACTTTTCTAAAATTCAATTTATTATTAATAAAGTTCACAATATTTGTATCAGAAATGCTAGCTGTGTACATAATATCTATTCTTTGTTGCTTCTTATCCCAAGCCTCAATTTTCTTTGAAGTAACAACTGCCCAAAATCCACATTTACTGGTATTTTTTCAACTATGGATATCCAGGTGCAAAAGTTCTTGCCAATGAAATATAAGTGGAAGATTTTGGGTGGGAATTCCAGAAAAACTCTCTATAGGGAAAAGACTCTATCATTCTCCTATCCTCTCTTCCCTAACTAGAATTTATGGCAGCTGTCTTGGGCACACAAGCTTGAAAGCCACAAAGAAATGATAGCAGACAAAATGTCAGAAAACTCTTGGGTCCCTTGCAAAGCAAAGTCAACATATTGATTCTAAAGTATCTCCACATTTTTCATTAGTTGGAAAAAGAAAGCAACTCTTTCTTTTTTTTTTTTTTTTTTTTTTTTGCTTTCCATAACTCAGAGACAAAAGCAATTCCTAATTGTTAAGGGGGTGGGCCTCTTGTGAAATTTAAATGGAAAAATTCAGGTAAAGCATTTGACATGATAACCATTTCTTATTTTTAAAGGTATTCATGCCCTTTTAGAAAGCCAGTTTCAAAAGGGTACATACAGCATGATTTTGTTTTTATAACATGTTTGAAATGAAAAAAATTGGAGATTACAGGTTATAGGGATTAGACCTGATATGGAAAAGGGGTGGTGTGTGATGATGAGTGTGACTCTAGAGACATTTCAAAAAGGAAACCTTTTGTGGTGATGGAACAGTTCTTTTTCTTGATTGTGATAATGGTTACATGAATTGACAAATAACACAAAACTTCATAGAACTATACACGCACACTTACAAATGAATATATGTAAAACCTAATGAATCAGGTGTCTTAAAGCCTGCAGAATGTACTATTGTCAATTTTCTGATTTTAACTTTATTCTACAAGTATGAAAGAGTTATCAGTGGGGAAAACTGGGTGGAAGATAGAACTTCACTGTACTATCTTTGTAACTTCCTGTGAATTTTTAGTTATTTCTAACTTATACATTTTCTTAAAATGTTCTATTTGATTAGAAACCGAAATGTATTATCTTAACAAGCAGATATATTTAAGGCAGGGTTTCTCAACCTCCACACTAATAACATTCTGCACAGAATACTTCGTTACTGTTGGAGGCTGCCTTGTATATTGTGAGATGTTTAGCAGCATTCCTGGCCTCTCCCCATTAGATGCAACAGCCCTCCCCCAGTTGTGGCAATCAACAATGTCTTCAGACATTGCCATATGTGCTCTGGGTGTTAATCCACTGATGTAAGGAAGAGTTGGGAATAATGGGAAATGAGTATTCATTTTACAAAAGGAATTGACGTAGAAGTCTCTATTGCATGGTTAATTACCCTAATGGATTGAAATTTGTTGCACAAACATTCAAATTAAGCACTGAATTCTGAAATACATATTGTGAACCGTGATACACACAAACACATTTTAAGTGACCAGGCTCTCATGTACCATTGAGGTGTTTTGCTAAATCTCAGTGGCAAAATGTATCTCCTCTCTTTATTTTTACCAAATGAAAGGTGAGAAAGGAAGGAGAATATAAAATGTCTAAGAGTAGTTGGCCCATAGAATTCATAGGAGGAAAGGAACTAGTTCTCTGCATGAAGTACAGTCAAGACCCATTTCTCCCTTCAAAGCTTGAGAAACCAGACATTTCCTAAGCATTCTTTGGGACCCTTTTGCTTACAATATGTATACCATTCTCTAAAGTTTATCAAACAACACTTTTGGTTTGTTTTGTAACAAATTTGTATAAATACAAATTTATATCAATTAACTAGTTAAATGTTGTGGTGATTTGAAGACAAATGGACTTCAGAAAAGATCATGTTCTTAAATCTAATCAATTCTTGTGGGTGTAAATCTATTGTGGGTGGGACCTTTTGAGGAGGTTATTTCAATTGAGCCATGCCCATGGGGGGTCTTAATCCTTTTACTGGAGTGCTTTATAAGAGGTGAAATTCAAAGAAGCTGTGAATAAAAGGCCAGAAGCTGAGAGAGAAGGATACACACAGAAGCTCAGAGAGGAAGCCACTTAAGCCAGAAGCTGGAAGCAAGAAAACCTGGGACTGAAGGAAAAGACCAGCAGATACCATGTGCCTTGCCATCTGACAGTATCTCCAGATCGCCTGTTGATGTCTTGATTTGGACATTTTTACAGCCTCAGAATTGTAAGCTTGTAGATGAATAAATTCCCACTGTAAAAGCCAACCCATTTCTGGTATATTGCATTTTAGCAACATCAGCAAACTAAAACTAATATCTTGACATCTTTCTTGATATCTGGAACAGAATGGCATAACAGAGCGTTAGTAGAAATGCACACTAAACCAAAGCTCAATATGGTTTAGAAAGCTTAATGGATTGACAGTTTATGTAAAGTTATGAAGATTATTTCTTCCCAATAAAAACTGGAAGTTGATGGATAGAAAACCCTTGGATAAAATTAGTTCTAGAAATAGTTCTGAATGTAAATATAAGGATGCTGACTAATTGAAATTTTAATACCATTTATGTATTTAATTGTGCATTTGATTTGCATTTATTAACAAATATGAAAGATATTATAACTATGAAAATTTTGTCAGACCAAAATATTACTTCTGAAAGACAGCAAAGCTTTTTGATGATACTTACTTTAATAGAAATTGTAACCTAGACACATTCAATAGAGACTACTGATTTCTTTGACAACCAGAAATATCATTATTTCATTAAAATGTTAAATTATGTAGTTAAGAGAACACATAAAATATTGATTCTGATTTTCTCACTTGAATCAAACTATTGAAATCAAAATTTTCATTATTAAAATGTGAACTTGCAGTAGCTCACATTTCAATGCAAGATATTTTTCATGGTTTTTGGCACTAATTATAAGAATGCAAAATAAGTAGTTTTCAAACTGCATGTGAGTTACAAGCTTGGAAGACTAACCAATTATACCAAATTAATTTAAGAAAATTCAATTGCTCACTCTTGAATCAGTTGAATCTTTATACTAGAGGAAAAAAAAATTCTCCAGTAACTGAAGAATCCATCAGACATTTTTATAAAATATAAAATTAGATTTGGGTTAGAGGAAAAATTATGAATTCTGTCATATGGGTGTTAATGATATAGATGAGGAATTTTTAACCCAGCAAATAAACTATAACCTCATGATGTAATAGCAGAGCCAGGAAAAGAATACACATCTTCTGACTCTTAGTTCATGAGTTGTCAAACGGGGTGGGGGTGGGGGGAATGCCAGTTGTTCAGAATAGTTCATTAACCCACTCATAATTGTAGACACGTTCTTTTGGAAAGAAGGCAATGTAGCGTGAACCATGCTGGTGGATGGGACTGCTCCAAGAGACACGAACTCCTGTAAAGGGTGAGCTAGAGTGTGTTTGAATTGCCCAGAGCTAGACCTACATAACTATAATATAGCAGGGGAACTCACATTGTTTCATGTTTTTGTGTGTGTGTAAGTATTTACTACATTTAATACACTAGGCAACGTATATTCACAACCTTATTGAATAAGTCTTGGAAAGAAGGATTTTACAATGATGACAGGCTCAAGGAGTTACTCTCCTTTCCTTACACTAGGGAAGACTTGAGATAGAGACTTAATACCTTTCCATTACATGTAATTTTGTTTTTTGTTTAAAAAAAATGAATGATTTCTTGAGATGACTCTAATTAGAGATACCCATAATTACTTTATGCTATTCCCCTAATTTTATAAGGCCATCATTTACCAAAAATATTTATTCTTTTTCTATTTCAAGAATGCTAACAAAGAATCCTCTTTAAGTTGAGTTTGAGAGTCCTCAGTAAATGTTTTACACCTCTATTTGGAAAGTCTAGTAAGATACTACTGCTCTCTTTCTTTATTTTTCAAGGCTTCTCTCACCTTACTGGACTGTTTTTCATTCCAAGATTTAAAATATAAAAGTCAATTTCACAACAAACTGCTGCCATCATAGAGCTGTCATTTTGTCAATGGCATAGACTCTTTCCTCTTCTACCTCCCACCAAATAAAATAATGTCATGCAGGATATATTCATGAACATTAATTTTCTGTGGGAAACAGCATAACTTTGTGCTTATGAGCATGTTCATCCAGATATGGATTTGGATATTGGCTTCATCACTTAAAACTATGGGATCTTGACATAGTGCCTTTCTTTTTCTCATTTTTTATTTTTATTTATTTATTTAATTATTTTTGGGTGCATGGTCTGAGAAGAGATAGTGTCTTTTTAAGCCCAACTCTTTCTCCATAAAAATGTGGACAGTAGGAGTGTAGGGGTAGAGAATCTAATTATGTAACTGATACATTTGTTGAAAACATTGAATGAGGGACTATATTTGTGATGCTTACAAAGAACACAGCTTAAGGTAAAACTTTGATACCTACGCCAATCATGCATATATATATATATATATTTTGCATGGGCAGACACTGGGAATCATGTATATTTTTAATCCACTTTCTAAATATGCTTGAAATATATTCTTTATTATCTTCCCTATCCTTGCTCTAACTTCAGGCATCTGTTAAGACTACTGTGATAAGTTATGATGCTTACTATTTCTAACTCACATTAAAGTAATTTATGCATATGTCTTCTGTCTTCTAATAAAATAAGCTCAATGAGTCCAGGAACTGTCTTAATCATCTTTGTATCCTCAATAGCATCTATCCTAGTGCATTATTCATAATAACTACCCACAATGGTATTATCCTGCAAACATCTCAGATAGTAAAAAACATAGGAACTGTCATTCAAATTTATACTTGTTTAGATGTACTTTCATTATGGAATCTGCAAATATAACATGGAATATTAAAATTTTGCTATTATATGGTAAATACGGTTCAAAAGTAAGCTATAAAAGTCAGATTTTGTCATTGTGAAATTATCGAAATGTCTAGGGGTAGCACAAAGCAAATTGGCTAGGAGTTCTGATGACTCAGTTGTGTCATCCAAATTATAAGTTGGAAGCTTGACTGGTCAGTACCATGTAGTGATAGTGCTTAGAAATGTAGTCATATAACGATCAAAAGGAAATGTTTACCCCCAGAGTAGGCTTTCTCATGCAGAATTTCACATGAGAATTTAGCCCAATGTCCTAAGGCATCCTCTGCAAATAATGAATTTGCCATCTCTCCTCAACATCTAAAATGACATTAGCTATGTATCATCTTTAGGGGAGTTGAGAAAATAGTCATTATTATGTTCTGTGGTTCGAATGAGAATCCCACAGTTGAGACAGTGAAATGTAATTCAACAATAGTCAGTATTTATTGAGAACCCTTCACAGATGGGATTGTAGAAAAAGAAGTCTAACTCTTTCTATCATATATATCTTATATTTATATAATATCTGTGTGAAATTTTGTTTTTTGTTCAGGGTGAAATTTTGTTTGTTGTTCAACGCATTCCAAAAGTTGACCACATCTAATATGTTAGTGAATTACAATATAGTTACAAACATCTGCAATTTTTTCATCAGGAATATAAGACTTTGATTCATAAATGTGTGGCCTAACCCCTACTTATTAACCTTTAAAAATCTTGATATTTACACGTTTTCTAGGAAGCAAAGCATCTACAAGGATGTAGTGATGAGAACTGAATTCCATTGATGACATTTATGTAACACCTTTTGTTTTAGGCAGATTCCAGGTTAATTTGTGATACTTTGTATTTGTATAAATTTACATTACTTCCCACATTATCAAGAATCAAAAAATGTTTAACTACTTAATACTAGCTGGGAATTTAGCAAAATAAAGAAAGAACAAAACCAGTCAATGAAATATCTTATCATTTAGCACCTGGCATAAACATGATCAAATATTATTGATTCAATAAATTAAAAAAAATTTTAATTCAACAACCTCCTCTTCCAAATTTCACATCCAGTGTTCTTTTAATTTTTCTCAGATATAGAATAATGAGAATTTCTTCTATTAAAGTTGTTTATTCATTAAAGCTAATGATTTAGTCTTCCATTTACTATAACCTTGGTAGGGAAAAGAAATTGAACTTTCACATAAGACTGTGCTTTTTTTTTCATTAAAAAATGAAAAACTTTCACTTTTTAAGGCAATGTGTGCACAAACTAGTGGCCAGACGGAAAAATCCTTCCCACGCAGTTTAAATAGCAGAGTGTTTCAAAAGTTTGTAAACCAATACTTAGAAATTAAAATTTCACATAATTTCTAGTTAACAACTTCTCTTGAAAGATTAGGCAATCTGATAACACTGAAACCACTTTCCATTCACATAAAAGAGCCATCAGCTGGAATTGAGTAGCAACTCTTCACCTGAGATGGCAGATGCCCTCAAAATTGTCATTATCCCACCACCCAGCCAATGTACATGGCTTCACTCTTTGTGTTACCAGCCTGGTCCTTGCCTCCTTTAGCAACATGATAGTCTATCATTTTGATTGCTCTCTATCCATCACACCACACGTCAATTCAACAGCAGTCTTGCTAGTTACATATTTATGACATTCACAAAATCAGCTACTTGTCTCCGTCTACAATGAGATCCTGTCTGAACTCAGCATCACCTTTCACCTGAAATGCTACAATAGCCTTTCTAATTGTTCTCCCTGTTTGCATGGTTGACTAATCTGTAAACCACTGCCTGCACAGCAGTCACAGTAATTCTGTTTTTAAACTCAAAACTAATCAAAGTAACAACACCCTCACATTCTAAAAAAATCATATAACAGCTTCTCATTGTAATTACAATAAAAGCCAAATACCTTATTATAGCCTAAAGAACTTACAAGAACTTGTTTCTCCATCACTGACCCTCTTGTACTATGGTCTTCCCCAAGATTCAGTACACTAAACCTGTAGATAATGATGGCCTATCTTTCTTGTCCTCTAATATGTCTGGCACTTCTGGCCACAGGGCCTTTGCATTTGCTATCATTTCTTCCTGGAATATGCATTCCCTGCCTGAAATGACCTTCACAAGGCTACCTCCTCTGTATAATTGACACTTCAGCTCACTTTCTCAAAGAAGATTTCTTTGACTAGCTTTGATGAACTTCAAAGAATTAACTGTGCCTAGTTTTATTACCTCCTTGGTAGTAATTATTCCTACTCAAGAGTGATGATATTATGTGATTTTAGTTGATGTCTTCATCCACTGGTTTATAAATTGGGATAGGAGAGTATTTTGGTGTCTGCCCCTACACCTAGTTCATGCTGGACATATAGTAGGCGTGCTGTACATAGCCATTAACATGAATGAAAACCACAAAGATCTCAACTTATACATTCAAATGTAAGTGAAACCCATATTATACAAATCACAGCTAATTAGTTTGAATTCAAACCCAGCTCGGCTCTCCCCAAAAACTTCCAACCTACTCTTTCCACTGTATATCACTGATGGCTGATCTTGTCACACTCTTATAAATCAAAGTCTAGAATAGCAGCAATTAAAATTGAAGCCATTTAACACTGTGAAAATAAGACCCTCTGTGCATTTCTTTATTACAAAGAGAGAAAAAAAAAAGGAAATGAAAGAATATTTGAAAAATATTGGAGGGAAATTCAAGGTGTGTTAAATTACCATGGAAATACAGTGCATCATTTTCCCCAAACAAACTTAGAAAAAGATTTTCTTTAATTCAGACATAATTTTTTCATGCATAGACTCCAACATTTCTGTTTCTCATTAAATTGTTCACAGATTAAGAAACAATATTTTAAATCATTTTTATGTGTGGATTTCAAATAAGACGGTGTTTGTGCTGCAATAATTGCTGTTGTATGCAGTGCACAGTATGATTTCATTTTCTTTTTGCAAGCGGGTTTTTCTCTGGATTAAGTTGTTTATTGACTTGTTTGGCCACAGACAGAGTTTTCACACTTAGAAATTAAATCACATTTAGGTAGTACAATGCCAGTTTAATATTGGAAATCAAAAAGCCTTATTTCAAAGTTGCAGTCTTACTGAACTCTGAATCTAACCAACACATCCTGACTTTACTTACATACAAAGCATTGTTCTCATTTGGCAACACAGCAAAGAGAGGTCATTAAATTAGTTGCTAACATTAGTTTTTGTTATAAGTGCCTGGAGCTTTTGCATCACACTGGTGCTAGAAACACAATCTCCATAAAACCTAAATGCTTTCAAATATAATTTAACACCTTCATTCAAAACCTGAAATTTGTTCCTAATCATGTACTTCCATATATATTCACACATATTATTTATTTTATTTTTCCCAAATCCTTAAAACAATAAACACAGACTCTCATGCCTATGGAAAATCATTTATAGTTGCATTATTATGAAACATTTCAATAATAAGTGTCCTGATTGAGCTCAGTATTAAAATCTACCCTTTATTAATCAATTAATATGTATGAAGTACTGCTCTAAGTTCTTTATTATTTTTCCTCACTTGGTCTTCATGCTCTGAAGATAAGTATTCATTTATGATTTCATTCCACACATATTTTTGAGCATCTGCTATGTTCCAGGGACAATTCTAGGATCTACATACACAGTAACAAACAAAACAGTTTCTACCCTCACTTATGTTCTAGTGCAGGGAGAGAGGCAATAAACAAATTGATGAATACAGAGTATGTCACATAATGGCATACTGTAGAGAAACACATAACAGGGTAATAGACAGGGAATGGGTATTGTTTCCTATGAGCAAGCAAGACCTCTAAGAGAATTGCTCTTCAGCGGAAATTCATTGGTCATAAGGAAGCAAGCCTGTGTATATCTAAGAGAAGATAATTTCAGACAGAAGGGAGAGCAAAAGCCAAAGCCCTGACATTGAAGCATGCATATGTACAAAAACTGCAAGAAAAGTAGTGTGCTTGGAACAGAATGAGAGATGGGAAAATAGGACGTTATATCAAAGATAGCAGGAAGCTAGTTTATTGAAGGCCTTGTAGAACCTCATTAGGACCTTTGACCTTTTACTAATTGAGATGAAAAGCTGTTGGGGGGGTTTTAAGAAGACCAATGATGTAAACTGACTTCTAAAAGAATCACTAGTTTCTCCATGGAAAATAGACTATAGAAGGGCAAAAGAAGAACTAATGAAGATTGGGAGAGATTTCAAACAATCCAGGCAAGGGATAATAATTGCTGAGACCAGTGATTAACAGTAGAAATGTTGGAAATGGTTGGATTAGGCAAATGATGGATAAACCATATGGGATTTGCTGATGGATGTGCAGTATGAGGCAAAAGGAGGTGCTAAAAATGACAGTAAGTTAATTTAATCTAAGCTGATGATGGAAAGGAATTGCCATTTTCTAAGGAGAAGAAGACTGTGGAAGAAGCAGGTTTTGTAGGCATATTAAGTTTGAGATGTCTATTGAGCATATAAATAGAGATATCAAGTAGGGTTAGCTATGCGTCTGCAGTTCAGGGGAGAAGTCTGATTAGAGAAAACTTGGCAAGTCATCAGCATATGGACTGTATTTAGAGACACAGGACAAGAATGAGTACAAAAGGAGAAAAGAGGGTCCAAGAAGACCTTTTATGCTGCCCAGTATGTACAGGTGAAAGTTTCTAAGTGTGTCAGCAAAGGACTAAGAAGGTGAGAATAGTACATAAGGAACCACAAGGGGTGTCCCAGGAGGCAACTGAAGGAAGTGTTCCAGGGACAGGGATGTGATCAGCTGTGTCAAATGCTAACAACAGGTCAAGATAGAGGAGGATTGAGAATGGACCATTAGATTTAGCAGCATGGTACCACTGCAGACCTATCTCAAACTATTTTGGTGGGTTGTATTGGGAAAAGCTTGATTAGGCTGGGTTCCAGAATAACTACAAAAGGGTTTCAAGACAGTAAGTATGCCCAACGTTTAAAAGATTTTTTTCTAAAGAGAAAAGAGATCATTGCTAGAATGAGATGGAAAGAGCTTTACCAGTTCAAGATGTCTTATATCTGTATTTAGTAAAAAGTAAATACAGTAATTCTAAGAATTAATATCAACTTATATTTGGTCTTACAGTATTTCCCTAGATGTCTCTATTCTTCTCTATCACTGATCCTTCTTTGCTTTTCCCCCCCAATTTTAGGGAAATTTATCAGGACAGTATAGTGTTAATTTAAAAGTATGTTATTGCAGGCAGTGTGATGGTGGCTCATTAGGAGAATTCTTGTCTGCCATGCCAGAGACCCAAGTTCATTTCCTAGTGCCTGCCTATGTGAAAAAAAAAAAAAAAATAGATGCTGTTACCTAAAAAGCTTTGTACATGATCTCAATGTAGGAAAACTGTAAAATAGGTGATGAAATAGACATTATATCTCTATTATTAAAGTTTGTTATTGTAATGAATCCATGCCTAGCACGTAGTGGGAGGTAAAAAAATATATGTTTGTATATTTATGCACTCGCATGTGATTTTTATTTTAATGAGGGAAGCAATCTTAATGATTTCCAAGCGCCTTTTCCTAGAATTCTGTACTGTATTAAATAAAATGGTAATATTATTTGAATAGTTAACATATTATTTTACAAAGAATAAATTGCAAAACAAAATCATTCACTTTTATCTGAAAGAAAATATCCCCGCAAATTTATAAATCATATACTATTTACATTCTTTTGGTAGTATAGACTACATTGTTATATAGAGACTATATGCCGTATTTTTACAAACAATGTAACTTTTCAGTAGTGGAAAGTAATACAGAATGATAGAAAGATGATTGATACATAATGAGAAAGAGATTATTATATATACCAGCACAATTTATCATTTCAATAAGCTATAAGCTTATGTTGTTGAATAAAAATTTTCCATATATTTGATAAACTTTTCTGACAAAAATCTAAATATCCTCAGATTTGAATCTTTGAAATCCATATGTGACTGTAAATTGGCTTCTTGAAATTTGGAATCCATTTTTGATATAGCATCAGAAAACCATGGCTAGTTCCCACACTAGTCTTAGTACGGCATTTTAATTAATACACAACAGAAGTATAACAGCCTTCACCAGGGGACTTCCAGGAAGATGGACGAATAGAGAAGCTTTAGGTTAGATCTGCTCCATGAAAAGTTAGAGAAGGGACAAGAGGGCAACTGAGGCAGGGATTCAGGAGTGCAGCTGACCTGGCAGAGCTTTCTGCACCTCACAGGGCACCCTGGTTGCAAAGGTTGAGGAACTGAGAGGTAGAAAGCTGGAGCATGGCATGTAGGTGCAGAGCCCACAGGAGTGCACGGATGGGAGCCAGGGACTAGGAAGTAAGCCAGGCCGCATTCCTTGGGCATGCTACCCTCACCAGTGCAGCACCATGACTGGTGACTCACCCCACACTGCACACACCCAAACCCCATCACCAGCTCCCATTCCCCACATTCCAGGGGCTCCCACCCTACCAGCCCCCAGTGCACATATCTGCCTCACACCTCCACCCCAAATGCAGCCCAACCCACCTCTCCTGCACCCCTCCCAAGCACTACCTACTCCTCCCTGCTCCCTGCAGGCTGTTCCCAGTGCATAAAGGCTGAAAGCACTAACCTCCATACCCAGGCTACCTCTGTTCTCATGCCCATAGTGTTGCACAGCCTCACCCCACCTGCCCTGAGCTCTGTGCATCAGCTTACAGCACTCCTAGGCCCATGCATGTGCACAGGCCCCCAATCATGTCATTCAGCTCTGGAGACAGCGCATTATAGTAGTCCTAGAACCATGCATGTGCAGGACCCTCAGCCACAATTACCACCTCTGAGAAAGTGCTGACCTGCACAGCCAGTTCACATCTGCCCTCAAAGAAGGCATAATGCCGACCTGCTGCCAAAGCTCTATGCATGTACATTAAGGGCCCCATGCCTTAGACCAGTGTACACCAGTGTTAAGACCCTAAGACTGGTGCACCCATACAACTATATCCTCCCTGTCCACTGGGCACCCATGTTCATAAGCATCTATGTAACATCCCCTATAGGTAGGCACCTATACCTACCCTGAAACAAATTACCACACTGAGTACCCCACCCCATACTCTGCTCCCTCTGTACAACCATCCCACAAACACAAGGCCTTAGACTACTGAAAGAAATCAAACCCCAATGTACATCAATCAAGGTACTTACATGCCATGAAGATAGCAGAAGCCACGAAGCATATCACAATGGAGACAGATACAGCCCTGCCTAATGACCAAGTTAAGACACCAGAGGAGACACAGTTGTTGGAACAAGTAATCAAAGCTGTTCATACAACTCTACTTAATAAAATAAGTGGGATACAAAATGACATAAAGGAGATCAAGAAGACAGTACAGGAGCAATAAAGAGGAATTTGAAAGAACAAATAGAAAAATAGCAGACATCACAGAGATTAAAGACTCTATTGACCAAATAAAGAACATACGAAAGGCACACAACACCAGATTTGAAGAGACAGAAGAAAGAAAAAGTGATATAGAAGACAGGATAACTGATTTCGAAGACTCAAAACAGCAAATGGCAAACATGATGGAAAAAATTGAATTGAATCTCTAGGAAATAATAGATAAAACAAATATAAGAATCATTGGTGTCCCAGAAAGGAGAAGGGAGGAGAAAAGGGCTAGGAACAGTAGTTGAGGATACAATGAAGGAAAACTTCCCAACCCTCATAAAAGACATAAATATACAAGTCAAAGAAGCTCAACAAACTCCAAACAGAATAAATCCAAATAGGTCTTCCCCAAGACACATACTAATCAGTCTGTCAAATGTATAAGAGAAGCAGAAAATCCTGAAAGAGGTAAGAGAAAAACATTCTACTAAATACAAGGGAGACCAGATAAGACTGAGTTCAGACTATTCAACTAGCTCCCTGGAGGTAAGAAAGCAGTAGTATGATATTTTCAAGATCCTGAAAGAGAAACACTTCCAGCCAAGAATTCTGTACCCAGCCAAATT
>PVIY010017970.1:35781-48580 GCA_004026745.1 Myrmecophaga tridactyla
TAAAAAAAAAAATGGGTGGATTCAAGAAATGGGTTTTCAGTAATAACTTTGAATGTTAACAGACTAAACTTATCATTTAAAAGATACAGATTGGCAGAATAGATCAAGAAACATAACCAGCTATATGCTGCTTAGAGAGACTCATCTTAGATACAAGGATACAAATAAATTGAAAGTTAAAGGATGGAAAAAGATTATCCATGTAAGCTGTAACCAAAAGAAAGCAGGATTAGCTATACTAATATTGGACAAAATAGACTTTAACTGTAAAGATATCATAACAGACAAAGAAGGGCACTATATACTAATTAAGTGGGCAATTCACCAAAAAGATATAACAATCATAAATGTTTATGATCCCAATCAAGGAGCTCCAAAGTACATGCAACAGACAATGGCAAAACTGAAGGAAATGATAGATATTTCAACAATAATATTAGGAGACTTCAATGCACCACTCTCCTCCATAGACAGAACAACCAGACAGAAGATCAACAAGGAAATAGAGAAGTTAAACAACTTGATAAATGAATCAGACCTAACAGACATATATTGGCCATTGCACCCCAAAGCATGAGGATATACATTCTTCTCTAGTGCTCATGGAACATTCTCGAGGATAGATCATATGCTGGGACACAAAACAGGTCTTTATAAAATTTAAAACATTGAAATTATTCAAATCACTTTCTCTGATCACAATGGGATGAAGCTGTATCTCAAAAACCACCAAGGAATGAGAACATTCACAAATATATGTAGATTAAATAACGCACTCTTAAACAACCAGTGGATCAAAGGAGAAATCACTAGAGAAATCAGGAGCTATCTAGAGATGAATGAAAATGAGAATATAACTTATCAGAACTTATGTGATGCAGCAAAGGCTATGCTGAGAGAGAAATTTATTGCCCTAAATGCCTACATTAAAAAACAAGAAAGAGCAAAAAATGAGAACAGCACACTTGGAGGAACTTTAGAAAGAACAGCAAACTGACCCTAAAGCAAATAGAAGAGAAATAATAAAGTTTAAGCAGAGATAAATAATGGGAGAACAAAAGAACAGTAGAAAGAATCAATAAAACCAAAGTTGGTTCTTTGAGAAAATCAATAAAATTAATGGGCCACTAGCAAGACTTACAAAGAAAAAAAGAGAAAGGATGCAAATAAACAAAATCAGAAATGAGAAGGGGTACATTACCACAGACCCTGAAGAAATAAAAGAAATCATAAGAGGATACTATGAACAACAATACGCCAACATATTAGACAACTTAGATGAAATAGACAAATTCCTGGAGACACACAAAAAAGCTACACTGATGTAGGAAGAAATAGAAGATCTCAACAAACCAATGACAAGTAAGGAGATTCAATCAGTCATCAAAATCTTCCTACAAAGAAAAGCCCAGGGCCAGATGGCTTCACAGGGGAAGGAAAATTACAGGCCAATCTACATCTCCTAATATAACTTATGTAGACTGCTTATTTGAACACCATAAGTACATAGAACCTTGAGTAGGACATGAGATTTTGTTGGTTTGTCCAGAGTGATGCCCCAATGAAGCCCAGAGTGATTTGATCAGTGAGTGGAAAAATATTTGCAAAGTCCCCTTCAGGGGAAAAACAAACAAATAAACAAACAAACAAAAAAACCAATCTCCTTAATCCACATAGATGCAAAAATTCTCAACAAAATGTTAGTAAATCAAATCCAACAACATATTAAAAAAATCATATACCACAGCCAAGTGGGGTTTATACCAGGAATGCAAGGATGGTTCAACACAAGAAAATCAATTAATGTAATACAGCACATTAACAAATCGAAAGGGAAAAATCACATGATCATCTTGATTGATGCTGAAAAAGCATTTGACAAAATTCAGCACCCTTTTCTGATAAAAACATTCCAAATGATAAGAATCAAAGGTAACTGCCACAATATGACAAAAGGAATATATGAAAAACTGACAACATTGTACTCAATGGAGAGAAACTGAAAGGTTTCCCCCTAATTTCAGGAACAAGACAAGGATGTCCACTGTGACCACTATTATTCAACATTGTGCTAGAAGTTCTAGCTAGAGCAATCAGGCAGGACAAAGAAATATAAGGTATACAAATTGGAAAGGAAGAAGCAAAACTTGCATTATTTGCAGATGATCTGATACTATACTTGGAAGATCCTGACAAATCTACAGCAAAGTTACTTGAGCTAATAAACAAATCCAGCAAGGTGGTGGGATATAAAATTAATCTGGAAAAATCGTTTCTATACACAAGGAATGACCTAGATGAGGAGTCAGTTAAGGAGAAAAATTCCATTCAAAATAGCAACTAAAAGAATCAAGTACTTAGGACTGAAATTAACTAGGGACATAAAGGACTTGTACACAGAAAACCACATAACATTGCTAAAAGAAATCAAAGGAGATCTAAATAGGTGGTAAGACATTCCCTGCTCATGGATAGGAAGGTTAAATATAGTTAAGATGTCAATTCCCCCAAAATTGATCTACAGATTTAATGCAGTACCAAACAAAATCCCAACAACTTACTTTGAAGATTTGGAAAAACTAATTACCAAATTCATCTGGAAGGAAAGGGACCTTGAATAGCTAAAAGTATCCTAAAGAAGAAGAATGGAGTGAGAGGATTAACACTCCCTGACTTTAAAACCTATTATAAAGTCACAGTGGTCAAAACAGCATGGTACTGGCACAAAGATAGATGCATTGGCCAATGGAATTGAATCTGGAGTTCAGAAATTGACCACCAAATTTGTGGTCAATTGATTTTTGGCAAGACCTCCAAATCCTCTGAACTTGGACAAAATAGTCTTTTCAATAATTGGATATCAATAGCCAAAAGAATAAAAGAGGACCCCTTTCTTGCACCCTACACAAAAATTAACTCAATGTGGATCAAACACCCAAATATAAGAACTAGAACCATAAAGCTTCTAGAAGAAAATGAAGGGAAACATCTTCAAGATCTAATAACAGGAGGTATTTTCTTAAACTTTACACCCAAAGCATAAGCAACAAAAGAAAAAAATAGATAAATGGGATCTCCTCAAAATCAAATGTTTCTGCACCTCAAAAGACTTTGTCAAGAATGTGAAGAGGCAGCCAACTCAATGGGAGAAAATATTTGGGAATCACATATCAGACAAAGGTTTGATTTCCTGTATATAAAAAGTAATCATACAACTTAACAACAAAAGAACAAACAGCCCAATTATAAAATGGGCTAAGGATATGAATAGGCATTTTTCTGAAGAGCAAATACAGATGACTCAAAAGCACATGAAGAGATGCTCATTTTCACTGGCTATAAAAGAAATGCAGATCATGACTACAATGAGATACCACATAACAATAACACTGGTTATTGCTATAACTTATAACAATGGTTGCTATTATATAAACAGGAAATTACAAATCTTCAAGAGGTTGTGAAGAGACTAGGACACTTATGCACTGCTGGTGGGAATGTATTATGGTGCAGCCACTATGGAAGACTGTTGATTCCTTAGGAAACTAAATATTGAGTTACCCTATGACCCAGCAATAGCACTACTTGACAGATATCCAGAAGAGCTGAAAGCAACGACACAGATATTTGCACACTTATGTTCAAAGCAGCATTATTCACAATTGCCAAAAGATAGAAACAAATGAAATGTCCATCAATAGATGAGTAGATCAACAAAATGTGATATATATATATATATATATACACACACACATACACACACATACATACACATGATGGAATATTGTGCAGCAGTAAGACAAAATGATGTCCTGAAGCACATGACAAGATGTATGAGACTTGGGAACATAATGCTGAGTGAAATTAGCTAGACACAAAAGGAGAGATACTGTATGATTCCACTTTTATGACCAGCATAAAGTTATAATTGGAGGCTTATAATATAGAATATAGGGGACTTGGAGATTAATAGAAGCTAGAGATGGGTGAACCATTAGCTAATGTGGTTGAATGCTAAAGTAAGGGAATAGATAGGACTGCAGGTGGTTCTCTAGTGGGTCTATAACAATATTCCAAACAGGTTGGAGTTAAAGTAAGTCAGAACATAGGGGTAAGGATGAGTGTCTATATTTTAGAATGACACATACTCTTTGAGTCTATATGTTCTGGAAATGAGATTTTCTGTAGTGCATAATCTAATTCAACCTATCTGTATAGTTCATTTGAACAATTGAAACATAGGGACCACAGAATAAGAAAGAGGTCCTTTAATCCTGTATAGATCATTATAATGCCAGGATACATCCTAGAGTATATTAAGCATATAATCAAAAAGTATTAGCAAAGTCCCCTGAGGGATGGGAGAAAGAATATGAAACCATCAAACCTTACCAATAGGGAATCCCATGATACTGTGACAAACTTTAGGGACACCCAAATCAATAGGCCATGCCCTCGATCATGAGGCTTATTCTTGTGAAGCTTATATAGGTAGCAGAGAAGCTTAGACTATCTATAGGCATGCCTCAGAGTTACTTCTGGAGGACCTCTTTTGTTGCTCAGATGTACCTCAGTCCTTCTAACCCCAATTCTGCAAGTGAAATCATTGCCTTCCCCCTACATGGGACATGACATCCAGGGGTGAAAGTCTCTCTGGCGACATGGGAGATGACTCCCAGGGATGAATCCAGACTGGGCACCAGGGGATTAATAATTCTATCCTGACCAAAAGGGGGAAAAGAAGCGTAATTAATAAAGTATCAGCGGCAGAGAGAGTTCAAATAGAGTCGAGAGGCTACTCTGGAGACTGCTTTTACACAAGCTTCAGTTAGACCTTGCTGCCTATCATATCCTGCCAACCCCCAACAAGGACCATTCCAGCCAATCCCAGGGAATACCTAGGGCAATATATAAGATTCCACAAGGATTCCATGCACTAGAGTAACTTTTCAGAAATCTACAGCCTCCCGATGGGTCCCTGATCCAGGTAAGTCCTGAAACCCAGCCCCAGCATCTCCAGAACATCAGCTAGTTCCATCTCCCTACCCTATATTAGTGACAAACTCTTCTAATATGAAAAATTTAGAATTGCCATAGCCCAAACACCCTAAAGAGAGGGATAGAAAGATCAAAGATGATAGTGGAGTTATACAGAGAAGATAGTATTTAACAAATGTATATGAATGCTGAATCATTAAATTGCTATCCCTTTTAAATTTAGTCTCCTGTATTTTAGAGCAACTAGAAGGAAAAACCTAAAATTGTGAAATTGTAACCCATGTCAAAGTCTGAAATATGTTTTACAACTAATTGTGGTTCTATGCTATGGAATTTATAGCTTTTACGTATATATGTTATTTTTCACATAAAAATGAAGGAAAACATGTTGATTGTGATGCTAAAAAAATATTTAAGCCTTCTAGCCTTTTATATTCTAGAGCAGCTGGAAGGAAAACTATGAGAGGATCTTATGGTAGCCCATGACAAACTCTGGGATCTGTCCTGTAACTACTTGTTGAATAGTGCTTTGAAAACTATTGCTTTTTGTTTCTTTGCTTTGTGTATTTGTTATACTATACAATAAAAAAAAGTTAAAAACTTTCACCATGCTTTTTATATGTGCTTGTTACTTTTGGAGAACATATTTCCCAGTTAGGAATTGGAAATGCGTCAAGCAATCTCAACTAATACGCAAACCGAAACTTTCCTAAACATTTCCTCTTTATGCACTTGTTCACATTTATTTTATCAAGGGGTCTAGTAGATTGTAAAACAAGGTATCAGTGAAGCTCTGGATTTGTAACAGAAAAGGAGAAGCTTTTCAAGGGCATACCCCTCTTCAGCTTTCGGGGAGAGGAGCAGGATTACTATTTTCTGGTTGCCAAAATAGGTGCTGTGTCCTAGCAGGAAATTTAGGAAAGGTGGTGGGAATACTAGTTCTTCTGCTAGACATAAGCATTTCTCAGATTATCTGATTTTCATCTTTTAAAAAGTAAATATGGTAAAAGAAATTTCTATAGAAATTCTTCCTTTCCTTTACTCTCTCCTTCAACATGAAATTTACCTTCTGAAGACCTCTCAAACCTCTATTTTTCTTTTTATTCTCACTCAATTCATTTCAATTATCTACATATCTTGTTTGCAGTAATCTTATACCCAGGTTTCTTAAACTGGGTTTCCACAAGAGGTGGCTAGAGCTTCTGTGAAGATTGTGATTTAAAAAAAAGTATCGTCTTTTGAACTTCACTCACCACGTGATAAAAATGCTAATCGTGATGGACAGTGACTTGAGAAGTTCTGTTAACAATTTTTTAGGGGTCTTTCAGAACCTCATGTTCATTTGTTTGGGTCCATTCTCTATTTTTGACATCACACTGGGGAGGCCATTGATAAATGCTGAGATCTGTATCGCTGGTGTCATCTTTCTTCTTGCATTACTTCCCCAAACTTCCTTAATCATGTGGTGGAAAGGCTCCCAAAACTAAATAAGCTCTACATTGCAATAAAAAGTTTTTAAAGGAGTTTTCATTTTAAAGAGGGGATTTTTTAAACTCTGCTGCCCTCCTGCCACTTTGCTGTTGTATATGTTGCAAAATGTGGATTGTGTAGGTTTCTGGATAAATTGTATCATGAAGCCTTCGTATTTTTGTGATTTACTCATTTAGTTAATCAGTATGACCTCCTGTTTTGCATTTTGTTAGCATTTATTTTATACAAACATGTCTGATAGTCTGATGTGGCAATTTTTGAAGATAAGGTCTGAAATGGAAGAGGAGTTTGCTAGTGATAAAGAATTGCAATTCTTTTGAATCATTTCACTGCCCCAGTGCAACATGGGGTACAAAAGAATTTCATCTTCACAATGAAAGACTTAAGGTTGGGTTTTTCATGGGGAAGCAAACCAGATTGTCCTATTCCATTGTGCATTGTCAGTGGCAAACAATTTTCAAATGCAGCGCTGACTTCAGAAAAATTGAAAAGACAGTTAACTACAAATCACAGTCATTTGACAAGTAATGGTGCTGATTATTTTAAACAGCTATTGGAATCATAAACAGAGTGAAGTTTTTGCTAAAAAACACTCACATTCTGTGAAAAGGTTCAGGAAGCAAGTTATTTAGTAGGAGAATGTATTGACTTGAGAAGGAAATGTCAAACAATTGATAAAACCTAGTAATGCAGCATGTAAAATTATAGTCACTAAAATGCTACTACAAGATGTAATATGAGAAATTGGAAAGCTTTTCTGCTGGCAAAACAGTACAAGTCAACATATTGATGACATATCACATGGTACTGAAGAAGTTTTGTGTAATAAACTAAAACAATAGTTTCTCTATAGTCAACCAATTTCCCTAATAATTATAAAACGATAGAAAAATTAAAAAAAATTTTCTGCTGTAAATAAGCAAATAAGAATTTGTCTTCTTATCTGGAAACAAAAACTCTATCTTAGAGAAACTGTGTATTCTTTTGTATAGCTGATGTCCCATCAATTGTTGACCTCATGAAAAGTTCTGCCTCTTCAAAAAAAAATCCTGATGTGACAATACAGTGTTCTCTTCACAGAAACGTGCTGTTGATAAAAACTTTTAGGCGATGCTACAGATGATTAACTTTCTAAAGCAAACACAACTTCACTTGGGGGTGTTTAAAAGACTTTGTGAAAACCTGGACAAAGAACATTATTGAAGATGAAAGGAGTTGCAGAAATTAGATTTAGCAGTCATTTTTCATCACATGAACCAGTTGAAAAGGTTCTTCAGTGTACTGTAGAAAATAATTTGACTTCAAGTGAAAAAAAATTGTTGGATTTAAAAGGAAATTAAATTATTTGAAAACTAATGTTGCCGAAGGGAATGCTGAAATTTCTCCACTGCTACTTTGTATTTAAAGTGAGGAAGGAGATGGCAAGTCTCGAGTTTTTTGGAAAATCTCCTGGAAGAACTTTAGAGAACACAAACAGTATTTCCCTCCATTTTAACAGATGCATGAGACTTGGTGAGGGATTCTTTCTCTGAATCTCCAGTTCAGCGAAAGAATTGGCTTTGATAGAAGCAACAGCACTTTATTAGCTGCATTCTGATCATATGCTCTTCACAAGTGTTACCTGCTCTGCTCCTGGACAAGTGCTGGGTTTCTGTGAAAGAGGAGTACCCTGCCAGACATAAGAAAGTAGTGCCATTTTGCTAACATTTTCAAATCCTTATATGTATAGCAAGCTCCTTCTTTCAGAAGCACTGAGAGCAAGGATAGAAAGTCTCTCATTTCAGCAGAAAATGAAATTCATGTATGCTTCTCTTAATTTTAAGTTGAGAATTGAGTATTTGTAGAGCTTTTAAAAGAAAATGCAGTTTTCACATTAAAGAGGTATATATATGAGTTTTAATCTGTAGTTTGAAAAACACTACACTTAAGCATCTATAGGTGTATATAAGTTTATAAAAGAGATAAAGAAGCCAAGAATCATGTGTATTTTTCAATTGCTAGACTTATATTTATGCCTGGTCATGTCACTCAATAATACAATATTTTTTCAAATCTTATATAAAACTTTTATTCACACTGATTTACTATTTTTATTATATCACATTGTTAAAAAATTGGATTTGTAAATAATATTATTTAAATCTATTTCCAAACTTTATTTGGGTTAAGTCTACCAAGCTTACTGCTATGAACATACGCCATTCTGATTAATTCTACCAAGCCAACCACTATGAAAATAGGCCATTCTGGCCAAAGGCAGGAGTTTAACAGAAATGTATTGTGCTTATCGTACAGGTCGTCAAAATTTATGAAAAAAAAGACAAAGTTTAAGCTTAAGAAGAATCAACAAACTTTACTTTTTAATTTTATTATAGAATGTTTGGCTCACATACCATTTTTTGGTTTTAAACATGGAAAAAATATCTTAAAAATATTATATGTCATATACCACATCTTGTTAGCACCATGTATAGTAAAAATTTGAGAAAAGACTTTGGTCTATTTAGTTATGATAAAACAAAAATAGAAATATATTTAAAAAAAGAAATATAGAAAAAGTTTATATTCAATGGGGGGAGGGGAAAAAGTAGGCCAATAGGTTGGCCAAAATAAATATTATTTTGGCCAACCCAAAGAGAAAAATATTATTCTGGATTCAAAAGAACTTTGAAAATTTTTCATTGAATAACAATGTTCACAATGACTGATCATGCTACCATACTGTGAGCTGTAGATATAATAATTTTATGCAGGATTACCTGAAACCTAAAAATTATTTCATGGCTTCCTCCAAGACCAAAAAAAAAAAAAGAGAGATTAAGAAAATCATGATGTCTTTTCCCAGCCTGTGTACTGTTCCTAGAAAAAAAAAAAATCTCTAAAATGAAAACGGGATCAAATTCTTCCCATACTTAACATTCTTCTAAAGAGATTTCTAAGCCCTTCAGCATACACTCCACAGTTGTTAAGATAGCAGATATGGGGCTTTGAGATCAGGTCCCAGTTTAGTACTCCAAGTCCATCTCTCACCATACCTTCATACTACCTGTTTATACACGCCAAATTATTAGTATTTTCCTGAATGTGTCCTGTTTGCCTCTGTGGGCTTACAGATGCACTTACCCGTGTATCTGGCTAACTCTTCCTTGTACTTCAATGCTTGTTTCAGAGAAGACCTGCTCTTCACAGCCCCTCTCTAATATCTAACTGGCAGAGTTGACCTCTCTCTGTGTTCTGCCTTTTGCATGTCTTTTCAGAAAGCAACACACCACGCTGTAAGTTTGCCTTTGCTTCTAGACAAATTAGAGCAGGTGGATCAAATAGGTGGAAAAAATAGGCCTGCAACCTATTTTTGTAAGGCCCTCACAGGAATGATTTCCAGTTTTTTAAAATTTCTGAAAAAACACAAAGGCATATGTGAAAAAAAGTACAGATGATGGCCACATAGCCAAAAATATTTACTATCTGGTTCTTTACAGATAAAGATTGCCAACTTCTATTCTAGGCCGTGTGGGTCCCTGAGATTTGTCCTAGAACTAGGCCTTATTATACCCAGGTCTGTCACATTGTTCAAGTATAATAAATATACAGGCACACCTCATTTTATTATACTTTGCTCTATTTCACTTCACAGGTATTGATTTTTTTACAAATCGAAAGTTTTCAGCAAACCTGCCTCAAACAAATCTATTGGTACCATTTTTGCCAACAACATATGCTGACTTCATATCTTGGTGTCACAGTTCAGTAATTCTCACAAGATTTCAAACTTTTTCATTTTTATCCTATCTGCTATGGTGATCTGTGATCCAGTGATTTATTGTAATTATTTTGGCATGCGATGAACTGCACACATATACAATGGAGAATTGATTGATAAATGTTTTGTTTGCTCTGACTGCTCCAACAACAGGCTACTAACCATCTCACTGCCTCTCATCAAGCCTCCCTATACCAGAAACACAACAATATTGAAATTAACTCAGTGATTCACCCTAAAATGGCCTCTGAGTATTCAATTGAAAAGAAGAATCACATCTCTCACTTTAAATCAAAAGCTAGAAATGATTAAGCTTCATGAGGCACGTCTAAAGCAAAAAAAAATGAGACCTCTTAAGCAAAACAGTTAGCCAAATTGTGAAAGCAAAGGAAAAGTTCTTCAGGGAAATGAACAGTGATAACTCCAGTGAATATACAAACAATAAGAAAACAGCCAAATTGCCGAAACAGAGAACATTTTAGTGGTCTATATAGAAGATCAAACTAGCCACAGTAATCCCTTAAACCAAAGCCTAACAGGGAACAAGGCCCTAATTCTCATCAATTCTATGAAGATTGAGGGATGCGAGAACATTGCAGAAGAAAAGTTTGATGCTAGTAGGGGTTGGTTCCTAAGGTTTAAAGAAAGAAGACACCTCTAAAACATAAAAGTGCAGGGTGGAGCAGCAAGTGCGGATGTAGAAGTGATCCAGAAGACCCAGCTAAGATCATGGATAAAGATGGCTACGCTAAACAGTACGTTGTCAGATGAGACAGTCTTCCAGTGGAAGAAGATGCCATTTCTGATTTTCAAAGCTAAAGAGAAGTCAATGCCTGACTTCAAAGTTTCAAAAGGCAGATTCTCTTGTTAGAAGCTAAAGCAGCCAGTGATTTTAAGTTGAAGCCAATGATCATTTACCATACTGAAAATCTACCCACTGGGAACCAAGGAGAACAAAGAATAGATTTTACTGAATATATCATTTTCATTCCAGCCATGTTCAGCAGGATCTTTTACATTCCTCATCATTGACCCTGTATTGGTAAAGCTTTGTTTGCAGATTTCTTTTTCTCCTCTAAGATATAAAAGCTTTTCATGAAATTAAACTATACCATTTATAGTGCAGGTTTGGTATTAAACCATAGCATGGTTTATTATTCTATACTAATAAAGACATGACTGATGAAAAGAAGCATTTACTTTAGTATATCACATCACTTCTGTGCTAAAAATTGGTGACAAGGATTTAAAATCGAATGTTCTCTACTGTAAGATCATGTCAATTGTGACACAGATCCCTCATGTCCGTCTATCTTGTGATTCCATATTTGGATCAGATACTAAAAGATGAAGTTAATAGTTGTTAGATTCAAACACAGATTTCCTGAATTCTGCATGGCAGCAGCATACCAAGTCTAGAAGGGTAAAAGAAGTTTGCAGTAAATGCTCACATCCACTTTGTTCTGAAGTACTAAAAGAAATGTCCAACTGGAGCAATGAGTGGCAAAGAACTTTATATGAAGGGAGTCTCCAAATCCATCCTACCTTCTGCAATTTGTTGTGGTGCTGATGGTGAAATAAATATATGATTACTCATTTAAGGGTAGTGCTATCTGTGAGAAAAAAAAATGATCTGGAAAAAGACTAACTGGAATTCATGAAAACCTAAGATAAATAAATAAATAACTGAACTGTGATGCAGAAAATTTGAAAACTGATCTAATCATCTATAATTACTTCTTAACATACTTGTAAATATAAGAAAATAGTTCACCATTATACTTTGAAGCAAGTGGTAAAAGTTAAATGGAGTCGTTTTCAAAATTTATGTATATTTTTAAATACACTTTAGTGGATATAAAATCTCCTCTGAACTGTGATAATCTTTCTTTGCATATCAGAAAACTTTGCTAGAGTCTAAACCTTTTTTGAAGTGGGTAAGTCTGGAGGAAATAAAAACAGGATGCTGAAATATAAGATATTTTCATAAATTAAGAGAATTCAAATCTAAAACATGTTCTACGGAGATCTTTTATATTGCCAGAATATTTACATTGACATACTTTCTTCACATTGTCCATATGTGTCCACTGTTTTAGAGCATGAAATGATCTATATAACTGTGCTTTCGGTTTATATGAATTTGACTTGCATAAAAAGTAATTACATTTATGAATTAATGCAGAAAAGTAAGAGTGATTTCCTGCAGCTTAGACCAACGGCAACTCGCCGGATCTGTGAGTTCCCCAAAGCCGCGGCGGCCGGCGCACCTCCCCCATAGGCGGCTCCGCGGAGAGAAAGGAAACAGTAGCAGAGATTGAATCCAAACGACCGCACTCGCGCACTCGCCCGATCTGTGAGTTCCCCAAAGCCGCGGCGGCCGGCGCCCCTCCCCCATAGGCGGATTCGCGGAGAGAAAGGAAACAGTAGCAGGGACTGAATCCAACCAAGTGCCAATTGCGGCATTAATAAACAAATTCTGATTACGAAAAATAGCCCCCAGCTCACGCGAAATCGGGCAAGTCAGAAGTCGCTTAGTGGGCTAACCGG
>PVIY010017971.1:0-48483 GCA_004026745.1 Myrmecophaga tridactyla
CCGCTGCTGAATCCAGAGGCTGCCAAGTCTCCGTAGAGACAGCCACGGAAACCCCCGTTTTGTCCCCTTTCCTCTTTTTCAGTTAGCCCAATAAGCGACCTCTGACTTGACCAGTTTCGTGTGAGCTGGGGGCCTATTTTTAGTAGTCAGAATTTGTTTATTAATGCCACAATTGGCGCTTGGTTGGACTCAGTCCCTGCTACTGTTAGTCTCTTTCCTTTCCCTCCGGGAAGCCGACTATGGGGGAAGGGCGCCGGGCACCGGCCGCTGTGGCTTGGGGAACTCACGGTTCCGGAGACTTGCAGTCAGTCCAGCTGGTCCAGACCTGGGCATGCTGTGTGTCCAGTCACTATCGTGACTGTTCCGGGAGCTGTTCTGTACTTTTTCTGGTTATCTAGTAGTTGTTCTGGAGGACGAACTAAAATGCGCACATTGCTAAGCCGCCATCTTGGCCCCCTATTTACTTATTTTTAATCCATATGTTTTATTCATCTATTGATGAGGTAGATAAAAGGAGCATCAGACACAAGGTTTTCACAATCACACAGTCACATTGTGAAAGCTATATCATTATACAACCATCTTCAAGAAACATGGCTACTGGAACATAGCTCTACATTTTCAGGCAGTTCCCTCCAGCCTCTCCACTACATCTTCGATAACAAGGTGATATTTACTTAATGCATAAGAATAACCTCCAGGATAACCTCTTGACTCTGTTTGGAATCTCTCAGTCATTGACACTTTATTTTGTCTCATTTCGCTCTTCCCCCTTTTGGTTGAGAAGGTTTTCTCAATCCCTTGATGCTGAGTCTCAGCTCATTCTAGGATTTCTGTCCCATGTTGCCAGGAAGGCCCACACCCTTGGGAATCATGTTTCACATAGAGAAGGGGAGGGCGGTGAGTTTGCTTGTTGTGTTGGCTGAGAGAGAGAGCCCACATCTGAGCAACAAAAGAGGTTCTCTGGGGGTGACTCTTGGGCCTAATTTTAAGTAGGCTTAGCCTATCCTTTGCAGGGTTAAATTTCATATGAACAAATCCCGAGATTTAGAACTCAGCCTATTGCTTTGATTGTCCCTATTGCTTGTGAGAATATCAAGAATTCTCCACTTCCACCAATGCTTTTTAATTATCGGCCCAGCATAGTCTGAGTTGTATCCTAGACTATACAGAATTACAAGGCCTTGTTCCCATTCTGAACTCCAGGAGTTTGGGTTGTTTAAATGAGCTATCCAGAGAGGCTGATTTAGATTATGTGTTACAGAAAATTTACATTCTAGACATAATAAACCTCTCTGCTTCTGTCTCCTACAGTAGGTGGAGGTCTAGAATGCATACACTATCATCCTTTACCCTGATTTACCTTAGATCCAGCCAGATTGACTTTGTTTTTAAACTCTAATTGAAGCCTGATCTCTTTTTCAGTTACTTTAACTATGATTGTATATAGCTAAGCTAACTTTCAGGGCTGCAGCACTCCATTTCTGGATCTTAGGTGTCACAGAGTTACTCAGAGTTCCAGGGAAATACCAGCTGATACGTGTAAAGCTCAGTGTCTGAGAATGCAGAAATAAGTATTTACAACTTCAGATTAACTGTGGCTGCTATAAGGATTTACAATCTAGGCTCCCATTTTCTTATAAGTCTTTTCTGAGAGAGACTTTAGCATATTTATTCTTCTGTTTCTGACTTATTTTTACATAGCACATTGTCCCCAAGGTTTATTTAGTTTGCTGTGTGTCCCTTGATGTCCCTCCTTTCTGTAGCTGTGCCATTTTCCATCATATAAATTTATCACTGCTAACCATTCTGCTTCTCAGTCATTGTACCCTTTGCTCCCTTCATCTACTGAGCATCAATAGATTTATCCAAAATAAACAAATCATGTCTTACATTACCCTTTCTCGGTTCTACATCAGCAGCACTCTCAATTTTAGACAATTTTCATTGGTCCAAAGTGACAAAGAACCGTGAAATACAACATCACCAACTATGAAATCAAAACTACCCTTTAGCACTTGTCCCCCACCCCACCCCAATTAGCTGTCCCTGGCAGTGCTGTGGAACTGTTGATGTCCTCCTGTCAACTGCTGTCCAGCATGCTTTTAATGGTGTATGTATTGGAGGAGCTAATGACACTTTAATAGCCCTGCCCAGCGAGCATTGGGTTTCACTCAGGACAGGGCTTGGGCTCTGGGGAATTCAGCAGAAGTCTTGCAGCCGCTGCCATGCTCTCAGAATCAGGTCCCAGTGGGCCTCAGTTCAAACACGCTATTGGAAGTGACACCCACCTTAAACCAAACCAAGGCAGGTGTCTGAACCTGTGAGTGAAGGGGATTCACTCTGCGTGAGCCCACAGAATGTGGCAGCTCTTTTACATATATGGTCTTATTTGAAGTAATCCTAACCACTGCTTGAAAGAATGACTACCATTCCATTATAGAGAAGGAACAATGGAGGCTTAGGGAGGTGGGTAATTCGTTCAAGGCAGATCATCAGTAGCAGAGCTGGAATTCAAGCACAGGTCTAATTCCAAACCTCTACTTTCTCTACGATACCATGGAGCTTCCCTGAGGTTCTCAGAAAATACCCTGGATTGAGGAGAGGGAGGCTGCTCAGGCACTAGGCACAAAGCAACACCCCAGGGTATGCTTAGGGGGCCTGTGTAGCTAAAGGGGAGAGGCAAGTCTGTGAGCTGGGGACGGCAGGTAAAACAAAAGTAAGCCGGTGGTCCACCAACTCCAAGACTCCTAAGAATCACCTGGGAGGCTTATTTAAAACCCAGACACCTGGACCTTCCACCTGAAAACCTGGCTGGGTGGCTCTGGACCAAGCGCAGGAATGTACACACGCTACTGCATCCCCTGCAGTCCTCCCGATGCCGAAGTCTCCCAGGAGACATTCAGAGAAACACCCCAAAGCTCCTCCCCTACGTACAGCATTTTCGCCTTTACCAACACCTGTACCTTCCTTATCTCGTATGATCCTTGCTGCAATCCTGGCAAGTAGGCAGGGCAAGACTTCTTCGTCCCACTTTACACATAAGGACAACTGAGTCTCCATAGACTAAGGAGACCAGCATAAGAACACAACAGGGAAGTGGTGAGGCCAGGGCCAAAGCCGGTGACTTTCTGCCTCCAGATTTTGCTCTTATTGCAGCGCATGAACTTGCCTGGGGAGAGCCGGGAGGGGAGGTGAACAGGCATTCCCCAGGCGAAGCTCAGAAACCCGTGGGGGGTGTTCGGGGTCTCCTTGAGACCAGAGGCCAGCCTGTGGGACCACTAGAGGGATCAGGCTGCAGCAGGGGGTGAAGGGGACTTTGGCAGCACCAGCGACAAGCGTGGTGACCAGGGTGGGGTCCAGGGTGACCCAGTAGCCCAGGTGAGAGATGATGAAGGCCTGGGACTTGGAGGAGCCCCACCAAGGAAAGGACTAGGGGTCTGTGCCCTAGTCAGTATTTCACACATGGCAGGCACCAGGCCAAGAATCACCAATTTGTTATTGGATGAGCAGAAAGAGAGGATGCTATTTAGCAACCCACTGGCCATACAGAATCAAAGACAAAAAGGGCTCAAAGATTTCCCCAAGAAACCTCACTTTGGGATCAGAGAAAGGATGGGTATGGGAAAAGGGATGGAAGCTGCTCCATCCTGACGGTTTAACCCCACGGCGGGAAGGGGGTTGAACTCAGATTGAGAAGTCTAGAAGGGGAGTGTCTTGGTTTACTGAGGTTGCTGTGACAAAGCACCACAAACTGAATGGCTTAAAACAGCAAAAATGTCTTGTCTCACAGTGCCGGGGGCCAGAAGTCCAAGTTAAGTTGGTGCAGGGCCGTGCTCCCCCTCAAGGCTGCTGTGTTCTGACCGTGGCGGCCAGCAATCCAGGATATGCTGCAGCTTTGGCATAACTTTATCCTGCCTCCGTCACATGGCTGTCACCATACCTGTCTGTGTCCATGCACATCTTCCCTCATAAGGACACCAGTCATACCGGATGAAGACCTACCCTAACACAGCTTGGTCTCATTTGAACTAACATCTTTAAAAATCCTGTTTCCAATGGAGTCTCATACACAGGACTAGGGATTAAGACTTGAAGATATCGTTTGGGGGCGCACAATTCTATCCATAACAGTGAGACCGAGGTAGGAAGATGTGTGTGTCCCCAGCATACAGACAGCACCAACGCCAGGAGAGAGATGAAATTGCTGGAGGTCCCGGCATCCCCAGGAGAGCTGGATGGAAGAGGCAAGAGCCATGGGAGAACCCAGGCAAGAGTCTGTCAATCCCACCCCTCATTTTACAGATGAGGCAACTGAGGGTGAGACATGAGAAGTATCTTCCGAGGTCACGCCCCTTGGGACTGGCTCCCAGGCCAGTGCTCCATCCACCCCAGCCGTGGCCATCTCTCCAACCACTGCCACCATCTCACTTACTAAATACTATGAGATGCCAGATTTGGAGACAGAAGAGGTGGCCAATTAAAGTATGCAATTTTTAAAATGTCAATTCAGGATAGTGTATTAACATAGTCTCCAGATGGTGGCATTAGCATTCACGCTCCCTCACATCGCCTGGCAAAACTTGCTGACTTGTCTAAAATAGAAAATGTTATTACTACCTGAGGTGGCAGGGAGCCCTCCAAGGAATACATAGAGGTAAGATGAAGGGTAGAGGGGAAGGGAGAAAGCTTCGGTGTCACCAGCTGAAGGCAGGGAGGTGAAATGTGTCATTTTCCCCCCTCATCTGGGAACTTGCGAGCCATGGTCAAAGTCTTGGCAGGAAGGAAGGCTATTTGTTGGGGAATCCAAATAAAGAGCTAACCAGTGAGCATATATTCTGACTCAGACTCTGCTCTCCTTGGGTGGCAGTGAGGGAGTCCTCACCTCTCCTGCTGCTAGGGAATCAAGGCAAACACCTGCGACGTTCTGCCTGTGAGCACTCTCTGGCCACAGGAATGTTCTAGGCTTGAACACAAGGCAGCCCAGAAGTGTTCAAGTACCAGTGGCAAATAGGAGATAGTGAGTAAGTACCCCAGCTTCGTCCCAATCCGGGGTGACAACCCAGCAGTGTGTTTTTCAGCATCTCTCCAAGGTCCCCTGCAGGACTAGCCCAATCACAGCAGGAACCAGCTCAGAATGTGCCCTATGTTGGCTCTTCCCCTCTCATTCTAAACTCCCTTGCTACTGAGTCCTGGAGTCACCTGCTGAATATACCACCGCCCCCACATCCTAGCCTAAACGGTCTGCCCCTGGGGCGATACAACTGAAGACAGAAATGGTGTGAACTCTGCCCCTCTCTTGGAGAGTCACAATCCATATTAGCATATTAAAGGTTTTGAGAAGTCCTGCGGGAGATAAACACCTTTAACCCTGTATAGCCCCTTTTACTCCCTAAAACATCTCATGGAAATAGTGTTCTCTGGGGAAAAAAAACTCTTTGTCAAATGCTATGCAGCCTGTGAGGCCAGTGGAGTCATAGCTGGCTTTAGAACTGCCAGTGAGCGGTGGTTCAGCCATGGTAGGAACAGTAACTAGCAATATTAGCTACAGTACACGTTTGTGTAGATGCTTTACAACGCGTGGACGGTCACAGCAACCTCATGATGAGAGACTGATAGAGACAGCGCCGTTATCCTCACTTTAACAATGAAGAAACTAAACTCAGAGAGGCTACGGGACTTGTGCAAGGCTGGGCACCTATTAAGCGGTAGATTCAGGGCTCCTCACTGCACGTCCCCCTTTGCAGTGGGTTTGCTCATGTGTGGCAGGACTGGGAGTAAAGTCCAGGTCCCCATCCTCCTCATCCCAGGTTTTTCCATCCAGTCTCAGCAATGAGGGTCAGCCACGGGCCTCCTGAGGGTGCCTGAGTGAGCAATGGTCATATGAGCTCAAGGGGAAATGAGAGGAACGCAGAGAGGCCATGGGTGATGCACTCCCATGGGTTATGTCCCTACTTCTGATTCAGGTGCTTCTGGCCATTGTAATTCTCTCTTCTCCTCTTTTCCCCACTCGCACACACACAAGTACCGTGACATCAGCCATTGCTGGTCCCTGTAATTGCTTCAAGGAAATTTCTCCAGCTCCCTGGTCAGTTAAGGACTTAGCCTGTACACCACACACACACCTCTTTATTCCTGCACACGTGTGCATAGACCTGCAGACATAGAAGCATGCATGTGTGCACTTGCATTTGTACAACCGTTGATAAACTTTATTGCCATTACTTGTTTTGTTGCCTGTCTTTCCTTCTAGACCCCTGGACTGTATAATTCACAAGGGTGGGTATGGTATGAGACTACCTCTTTCACCCCTAGAACCCCAGAACCAAGCACAGTGTCTGGCATATAGTAAGATTCAAAATCATGTGTGGAATATATAGATGAATCAACACACAAGTGTGCAAACTGTACTTATATATGGAAAACAGCCATATACACATACACACATACAAGTAGGCAAATACACAGGAACCCATGCACATGATCCCCAATGCCCCATCCAGAGCCCCAAGGTCAAGATGTAGGCATCATGACTGCTGATGGGAATATCTTGGCTGGGATCCAGAAAGCCCCCAGCAACCATCGCTTTGCTATCAGTCTATCTGCCCCATTTATAGTTGAAATAAAATGTCACGGATGCTTCACTGGAGACCAATGTAGACGTGGAGGGAAATGGAGAAATATCGGCCCCTGCTTGCATTCCAGCTCACTGGCTTGGGGAGCTTAAGGCATAAACGAGTTTGGGCTTAATTGACTTTTTTATTGGGCTTTAATTCACTGGTACTTTTCCAGAGACTGATTTCAACAGGCAGATGCAGGGCCGAGCAGTCTCTGGAGCCTCCAGCCCCCTCTGCCTCTCTCCTGTACCTCAGGCCTATTCTTAACCATGTCTCCATACAGGACCACTCTCAGCCCCGAGGTGACGTGAAGAAGTTGGCTGGTGGGCCTCTCTTCTCCCACCCAGCCTTCATCGTTTACCCCTTCCCTGTGGTCCCCTCTTGTAACAGCTCCCCCTCCACACACACACCCCCTGCAAAGGGCATTTCAATTCAATACAATAACACTGAGAGTTTGCCAGACCCTGCTTCGGGTATTGGGATGCAGAGATGAGCAAGAATGAATCTTTGCCTCTGGAAACCTGGAGTCAAGTGGAGAGACAGAGACATTCCACAGCACAACTGATGCCAAAATTTATCCCCAGAATGCGGCCCAGGGGAGGCATCAAGAACACAGGGGTTCAGTTAAGGCTGCCGGACGGGCTGCTTCTGCTCCCTCTTGAAGAGGCATAAAGAGTTTGCCAGGCAGGGAATACCTGGAAAGGGCACTCCGGGAAGTTGGAACAGCTGGTGCAAAGGCATGGGGAGGTGAAGAGGGTGGCGTGCTCTGGGAGTTGACAGAGGTTCACGTGGCTGGAGTGGAGGAGAGAGAATCAGGGCCCTCATGAAGGTAGCGTGGCTCACACCACCTTGACCCCCAATTAGCAGTGTGACTTGGCAGGTCACTTTCCTTCTGGGTCACAGTGTCTTCTTCTGTAACATGAAGAGTTGGAAACCAGTGAACTGAGAGACCCCAGCTCATGCCCACGGCCTTCTCACCCTCCTCCTGTGGCTATTTCTCTACTGTGCTACACCTCTGACATTAAATTAATGCTGGGCTGAGTATCTTCAAAAGGAATTGGCCACAGAAAGTCCAGTCAGGAACCGTTTGGGATCTTAGAATCCCAGAATGCTATGGAGCAACTGCTGGTTCCTGTCCTTCCATTAGGGACGGGGGTGGCCCTCCTCAGAGCTCTGCCCATGTGACCTGCAGGCCCAGCGAGCTCTCCCCAGCCGAGGCGGGAAGCAAGGCTAGGTCAGGGACAGCTCAGGACTGAGCATGCTGTACTCAGGCAGGAAAGCCTGTGCTGCATTGCAAACCTCACCATCCAGATTCTTGAAATGTTAGTGCCAAAAAGGATGAGCTTCAGTAATTTGGGAAACCTTATCCTTTCACTAGGAGGCATGACTGAAAGTGGGAACTTGTTTTGAAAAACTTTAAAGCCCCCTGCCAGGATAAATACTTCATCCTTAGAGCAGGGTAACCCTGCATGCAGGCTGCCTGAGACACGGCCAGGTTATACCTGTTGTCCCGGCATAGTTACAGGTAATGCTCCCATCTTTCCCTCGATAAAAAGAGTTCTCCTTTGGGCAATAAATTTTATAATCACCACTGTCATTAAGCTTTCTGAGGGCAGGACTTAAAGCAAGGAAGCCATGTGCACTAGTGGAGAGAAACCGGCTTGGAAATCACACCAACCGGGGTGTAAACCCCAGCTCTACCTCGGATGACTGACTAATCTTTCTGACCTTGGCTTTCGTGTGTAAAAAAGGGATATAATACCTCCCACAATGAGTGGCTTGGAGAGAGAAATGAGGTATTGCATCAAAATATCTAACACTTTATTTGTTCAATGTGTGCTCCCCTCTTTCTTTGGCACCTGCATCATGCTTAGTGCTGGGCAGAGAGTAGGAGACTGGATGCTTAATGAATGAAGCACAGCAGCAGAAGTTGGGGCCCCTGTCTCTGCACCCCAGCTCCGTCTTCCATCAAATGAGCTTGACAGACATTGTGATAATTCTGGGACTTTTACATTGTAAATGGAGGATTCGATTCCTTTGCCAGCCCCGTCCCTTCCTGGAGACTTCTCATGGCCCTTGCATTGCTATTTCTCTGCTCCGCTACTTTTAATCTCCATTTCTTTTGTTCTTTTTTTTGCTCTTTAGTGGTGGTGATTGGGAAACAGGAGGTCTTCGTCTTCATTCCAGTGCCTAACCTGGACTATCAGTATAGGCCTTGCTCTGTCTTTGTGTTTCCTGAGTCCCTTGTGTGTCCTGAACTGCCTTATAGCCAGTCGCAATGTATGGTTTGACATTTGGACTAAGGGCCACGCAGATCTAAGTTTGAATCCAGTCTCCTCATATGTGCTTAAAGGGCTGAGTTTGAGGGTAATAATTCGCTTATGGCAGAATGTCTTGTAACGTGTTTCATGAGATCAAAACACATGGAACCACTAGAGGATTAAATGCACAGCTACGTATACTGTCTCACACAATGCTTGGCCTTAATCCAGCATCAGGGCCTTTGCACTCAGCCCCAATCACCTTTCCCGTCTTGTCCATGCTTCATTCCTCCACACCGTGTCTTCTGTCCCAGCAGTGCTCTTACTGCTCCCTGACCACCTGACATGCTCACTCATGCCTCAGTGCCCCTGTTCATGCTGTTCCCTCTGCCCTTCCCTGTCGTTAGTGTCCTGAAACCTCCACCCAGCCACAGTGTAGACTCCACCTCCTCCACAAAGCCTTTCTGACCCCTCCCATCAGAACTGGTCACTGAGCCCAGCCCTGGGTGTCCCGTGTCTGTTTGGCTGAATCTCCTATTTATCACATTTTCTTCTGCTACTGTTTATCATAGCTATTTGCTTACACATCTGTCCCAAAAGAGACTATAGAGTCCTGGGGGTGGGAACCACCTGCTGTTCCTCTCTGTATTTAAACTACATCCAAAACTTCATGAAACAAGGTCGGGCATGAGCATATAGAGTGAACATTCAAGTCATGATATCTAGTTCTGGCAACATAACGGACTGAGCCAACACAAACCTGTGTCCCCCTCTGTGCACACAGAAATGCAGGACAAAAGATAATTAAATTTTTTTTAAATGATCTCATTTTAGAAGTGGGAAACTTAGACTCTGAGAGGTTATCAGAGTATTTAAAAAGCTCCAAAGGAAAAAAAAAAAACTCTCAGTGCTAGAAATTGCAGGGTTGCAGAGCCCTGCAACCGAGATGCCTGGCCATAGCCACCTCTCCAGGAAAAGGGTTTGGAAAGCACCACCTACCTGCCAAGGAAGTGTCCCCGCTGGAGGCTGTGGGAGGCGTGTGTGCCTGTGTGCATCCAGCTCAGACAAAACTCCCGGAGCGCCCACTGTGTGCTGTCCACAGGCTGGAAGCAGGGAAGCTAGAGACAGCCCCCTCATCCTGAAGGTAGAATGTGTGCTCCAGGAGAGCAGACACCCATGGGGACATACTCACTGCTATTCTAAACTCTTCACACATATTAGCTCCTTTCACCTCATGAGCTTGCAGGGTAAGAACAGAGGCGGGCAAATTAGCCAACTGCTCTGGATGAGGGCAGAGCCAGAGTTCGAACCCAGGCAATCTGACTCGGAACCTGAGAGCTTAAATGCTATGGTGTATATATATATAACTTTGTGCCCCATAGTGGGTGTGCAATAGTACTTGTTGAAAGAATGACTGAATAAGTGGCCGGAGGAGCTCATGGAGCATTGCAGAATGCTGTGGTCGCTCCAGTCCAGCTCTCAGTAAAGAGTGCCAATCTGAAATAAAATCAACCCCCTGGCCTCGAAGTGCTTGGGGCTGCTTTCTCCTGTCTCAGGACAATTGCCCTGTTTTCTCTGAGGAGCTTCTTGATTTTTCTTCCCTCCCTGCTGCGTCTGGCTCTAATTCTCTTCCCCGGGTCCCATTTGCTGGTTACCACTTAACGTTCTAAAATGCGCCATTGGGCGTCTGATAGATGATGGTGCGTTCAGCGGGCCGCGGTGGTGAGGCGCCATCCTGGGGTACTGAAGAGCCCCGTCACCTGCCGGCAGCACCATCTGCTGACGCCAATGGCCAGCGGTCTCTTCAGACCCAGTGACCTCCCATCTTCATAGGAGCTGCAAGGGCACGAACCCTAGAAGGGCAGGCCTGGCAGAAGCACCTGTCACCACACATAGCCCATGCACATGTGGGATTGTCCAACACATTCACTAGACAGCACTGTGTGCCAAGAGCTGGAGACTGAGAGATGAAGATGTCTTTCCTGGCCTTGTGGCGTTTACTGAGTGTGACTCAGGGCCTGGCTGGGGCAGGGCACGGCCACAAACCCATGTGCCAAGGGGTGCAGTTGAGTGGGTCAGGGGACCTTGCGGGCTCCCAGCGGATGACTGTGTCCTAGCCACACGGACAGACAGCTCTCCTGCACCTTGCACTTCTATGAGAGATGGGAATGGCCCTGAGCATGGAGACTCCCAGCAGTCACTTCTGAAAATTACTTGTGACCTCTCTAGAACCACGTGATTTTACCAATGGAGGGGGTGCTTGTAGATTTTTTTTTCATGCCTTTTAAGCCAGGCTGACCCATTCAAACATCCCTCCCTTTGCTGTCCCAGAAATATGAGTGTCCAGTGGCAGCTAGCATTTAAGACACACCTTCAAGTCCCATCGCCTTCTCTCCACTTGTGTTTGCTTGGATCATCTTCCCTTTACAAAGAATAATAACCAGGATGAACATGACTGGCTATATGCCAAGCACTCGAGCTCACTTTTTGTTCACAAAAACCTTATGAGAAAGGTACTATCTCCTACTTTACAGGTGAGAAAACCAAGGCTCATAGAATGCTCAAATTCACACAGCTAGTAAGTGGTGGCATATGGAGCTGAACCGCAAAACTCATGCTGTCATTGGCTCACACTGCTCTCCAAATCCATGACTCCTTATCCTGATTTGGCTCCTCCTTTCAGCCCCCACCCTTTCAGATGTAGAGCCCTTCTTAGACACCGTGGTGGCTGCCCTGTCCCCAGCCCAAGAATCTCACACTGTCTGGAGGGAGGAGCCCTGGCTGGAGTTCATGGTGCCGGAGAACATGTCTCTATCCCAGACCTTCAGCCAGTGCGGGGCAGGCCTGCCAATTCCCTTCCCTCCTGAGCAAGGTTATCTGGCTCAGTCTCCTGGACATGGCCATAGCCCCAGTATCCCAGATTCATGGGAGCTAGGAGTATTGGGGAAGATGCACATAATATTTGCATAAATTCTTCTAATGACAGGGTGCTTTCCATCTCTCAAGGCAGCCCATTTGATAGTTAGACTCTGTTTTTGAATGCTTCATATTTGATTAATAATTTAAAATGTATCCTTTGGGGTGGGGGAAGGGATGCATGGTCCAGGAAAACTGAACCCAGGTCTCCCACAGGGAAGGCGAGCATTCTACCACTGAACCACCCATGCATGTATCTTTTTATTATTAAAAAGTCAAACACTTAAAAAACACACAGAATTGCTTAATGAACCCTCATGTTCCCATCACCCAGATGCAACAACATTAACATTTGCCATTCTTATTTTCACTATACCTCTGCCCACTCATCCTCCACTTGCACAAATCCTAGCTGTACTGTTTTGACAAATGGGTGTGTCCACGTAACCCACATGATGCAGACGATGTCCATCTCCCAAGAAAGATTATTGGATATTTTAATGCTTATGTTCTTTCCCTATGTCTAACCGAAATCCTAGATCTATTCTCCAAAGCAATACAGAATGCCTATTCTCTATTTTTAATTATATTCCTTCAAAGATTTACAGATACAGTTGTGATCTTCTCTAAGTCTTCTCTTTTCTATTCTAAATACCCCAGTTCTTCCAACCATTTCTTTCTCTCTTTTTTTTGGAAGACAAGAGATTGAAGAATGCATGCTTTCCTCCTTACCAGATCTCTTCCCAGCCCTGTCCACCTGGAGCCATAGCAATAGGAAGAGGTTTACCATAGGGGATCTTATCTTGCCCACCTGTTCAAGTTTCTGCTTTGAAAAATGCTGGCTCACTGGGGTGCGGCCATACAGGTTTACTCATAAAAATTATGCAATCTTTAAACAGCTGAGTTATGTGCAAATTCATCTTTTTCAAATAAAAGTAATTCAACTATTATTTCTTTTATTCATTCTTTTATTTAATCATTCATTTAACAAGTTCTATTGAGTCCCTGTTCTAAGCCAGACTCTTTATAGAGTACTTGGAATAAATGGATTTATTCATCCATTCAGTGTTTATTGATTTCTGCTAAGTTCCAAATTCCAGATAGTGGGAATAAGGTAGCAAAGCTGTACTATGCCTCCCAGACCCCCCCTTGCAGACTGAGGCATTCATTTCCCCAGCACCTGGGAGGATGGCAGCTGACAACTCTCCATTCAGGAAATTCCATCTCTGGAAATTGCCCTCAGGGAAAGAGAGGCAGTTCTCCCAAGGTTACTCCCCCTCCCCAGGGGCAGCCCAGATCCTGTGGGGTACAAGGACGGACACTTTATCTCAACTTGAGACAATTCTGAAAGACCAACCCAGCTCCAGAGCTCCCCACGGGATCAGCTGCCTCTGTTGCAATTGCATGGAAGTTCAACTTCTTGGGCTTCCTTCACTCCCTTGCAGGCATGCTCTATGGGTGTGGCTCCTGAGAAAGAACACTGTCCAATTATACCCCTGCATGCCAATCTCCAATCAGGTCTGTGAGATGTGAGCAGACGTGGGAGAGATGGGCATTAATCAAATGATCACACAAATACTGGTGATCAGGGTTTGAAGAAAGAGATATAGTGCCATGAAAAAGGGTCCCTTCATCAGCCCTAACCCTAATTTAGAGAAGCCAATGAGATATGAAGTTCAAGTCAGAGTTAGCAGGCTATCTGGTGTGATGGGATGGAAGTGAGTACAGGGTGCTATCAAAGCCCAGAGGAGGATGGATAGTCAGGGAAGACTTTCTGGAGGAGATGATGCCACACTGAGGCATGAAAGATGAGTAAGAGTTAGCTCAGTGAAGGAGGAATCAGCATGTCCAAAAGCATAGATGTATGCATAGCATGTTAGAGAAAGGCAGAAGTGGACATAACTGTCTCATGGGATGCTGAGAGGAGTCTCTGAGGAGCTGTTTGGAGCCCGAGTCATGGGCAGCCTTGTATGCTTGCCCAGCTAAGGAATTTGAAGCCATTGTAGGGTTGAAGCTGGGGAGTTTGCTTTCCAGAAAGATCCTCCTGTCTGCTATATGAAGAGTGAATGTGGGAGGGAAGGAATGGTGGCCGTTAACCACTAAGAAATGAGCAGCACCACCATGGTAGACAGCTGAAACTAAGGGAGCTGAGGGGAATAAAATAACTGGAGGACTATTTTGAAGGGAGAATTAACAAGACTTATCTATAGAAAGCCGCTAACCTGCCTCCACCACCCCAATTCCCTGGCTTTGGGGAACAGTACTGCAGAAGTCTGGCTGAATTTTGGGGATAAAGCAAAGACTCATGTTGTTAATCAGCACCTCCACTGGGCTATATCTTGGAGAGCCTCAAGCCATCCTTTCGCCTCGCCTAGCAAGTAATTGGCACTCAAGAGGTTTCACATACTGGCTTACAATTAGTCTAATTTATATGCAGGCACACTGGAATATGTCCAGGGGCAAATCTTAGATTTTGTTTCATTGCTGAGAAATATTAGCATGTATTTTTTGTCGCCATTCATTGTGGAATGCACAGAGCCCAGTCTTCTTAATCTGCTAGACCAGGGCTGAGATCCTGGCTGTGTCCCTGACTTGCCGCATGGTGCTGGGCGAGTTGTTTAGCCTCTCATGGATTCCCTGTCTTCTACTTTAACAATAGGGGTAAGAGCAGGTTGCTGAGAAGTTTAAATGGGATAATGTGCCTACAGCGCCTGGCACAGCGTCAGATGTGTAGCAGCTATTCAGACCCAATTATCCCTCTGGGGAGGATCTACAGCAATTATCAGCAACCCCCAAAAGCATGCACCAGACAAACAAATGTCTACCGCCCTCACACCTGAGAAGAGCAGACAGTTGACAGGGCTGGAGACACAGCAAAGCTTATTAGAGCACTGACATTTGATCCTCCAAAGAGCTCCTCAGAACTCACAGGGTTGGCACATCTATCATCTCATTTGGTCCGCACGGCAGCTCTCTGAGGCAGGTGTGCCTAGCGCCACTTGCTAAGTGAGAAAGCAGAGTTATGGAGCCAAAAGCCGGAAGGGCCTGGACTTCGTCCCCATGTAACCCTGCCAGGTTTTACATCCCCATTCTTCTGATGAGGAGACAGAAGGTCAGAGAAAACAAGTAACCAGCCCAAAGTCATGTGGCTCAGGACTGATAGAATGGGGATTCACACTTGGATCTGTCCTATTCCATGTCACTATTCCATGATACCCCCGCAAGTAACTCACCTTCTCTGAGCCTCAGTTTTCTCATCTGTAAATGGAACAACAGCGTCTATTTTGCAAGGCTGTTACGCAAACGGTTGTCATGTCACTTTTATCACATCATCTCTACTTCTATCTTCATCTAACTCTCTGGAGCAGGATCTGAACCAGGGTGAGGCAAGTGAGGCTCCCATTCTCAAGTTCGTCCTGGTGAAGCCTGTGAAAGCACGTCCCTACTTAAGTGTCAGGCCCTAGGTACTGCATTTCCCTCATCCAATATCAGTCCAGATCTGAAGATGGAAAGATGGGGCTGGGGATGGGAGAGGAGAATTCGAAGAGAGGGCAGGCTGTAGGGCATGCTGATGCACACAGGTCTATGGGAGCTGTGGGCTGGAACGAATACAGCCCAGGTGGACCTTGCTTTATGGATTTCATTGTTCCTAAAGAGTTGCATTCTGTAAAATGATGTTCATGAATCAATGATGAACTTACAGCTGCTTTATCTCCTTGATGATCCTCAGTTGTTTTATCTCCTTTTCTACCCTGACAGCTCAAAAACTACTGGAGAGTAGTGTCCATGTCTTATGCATCTTTGTATTCCCAGGAACTAACACAGTGTTTGACATGTAATAGTTGGCCATTCGATGTTGAATGAACTAAGGAATGTTTTGTCTTTCATTTTAAAAGCACCTGATCATCTTAGGTCCTTTGATAATTAGATTATCAAGGAGTCAAGGAATTGTGACACAGTAAAAGCTACACTGGACTAAGAGTCTAGTCTACCAACATAAGACAGTAAGGCAAGCGCATGCTCAGGAAATATCAGCCTGGCTTACATGCTTGATAAATGGCAGAATCAAGATTTGATTCCAAAACCTATGCTTTCTCCAATCATAGTGCAGGGGCCAACTTGAAACAATATGTTTTTAAATATGCAAGTTTCTGCCTCTGTCCCAGTCAGACTCCCCTCTACCCAAACTCCCCAAGTTGTACCCCATATCTTGCCCTGCGGCATCTGCCCAAGTCTTCCCTCACTTTCAGACATCGTCCCTTCTAACAGAAATACCGGTGCCACCAGCAGGACTTATATTCCTCTGGCACAAGGACGGCAAATAGGGTTTGTCTCACTTGCCAACTCCAGTAGATGCATAGTGACAGCCAGGATAGCTGAGCTGATAAAGACCATGAGACCCAGAGGAAAAGACCCACTGTTCAACCAGTGATGTCTGCCATGGGCCCCAGAAGGGTGTGGCACCATTTATGCCATGTATCTGTCACCCAGACCTACCTCCACGTGTCAGGAAAGAGATCTGATTAAACTACAGAAAACCTTCTGCATTTATGGAGCTGGGAGGTCTTGAACACTCATAGTAGGCATTGTCTTCATATATGTATATATTTTTATTAGAGAAATTTCAGGTTTGCAGAAAAATCATGTAGAAAACACAGAATTCTCATATCCCCCCATTATTAACATTTTGCATTAACGTCGCACTTTTGTTACGATCAATGAGTGAATATTATTATAATTGTTCTATTAAGTATAGCCCATAGTTTACATTAGGGTTCACTGTGTTGTAAAGTCCTATAGTTGGTATTTTTTTTTAATTTTGTTCTAGGAACATATATGCAATCTATAATTTCTCCTTTTAATTACATCAGACATATAATTCAGTGGTGTTAATTGCATTTACAAGGCTATGCTACCGTCGCTACCATCTTTCCGTGGCCCCAAATAGAAATTCTGTACCAATTCAGCATTAATTCCCCATTCCCTACCCACAACCCAGCTCCTGGTAATCCGTATTCTAATTTCTGACTTTGAATTTGCTTATCCTAATTATTCCATATCAGTGAGCTCAGACAATATTTATCCTTTTGTGTCTGGCTGATTTCACTCGACATGATGTCTTCAAGGCTCATTCATCAACCTCTCTAAGATCAGCCAGGGGAAAGAACCAGAAGACAGTGATATTCTCTGAGCAGTTCCCTGGAAAAGTGACTCTATGTTTTAAATGAGAAAATATGAAACGAGTGAGGGTGTGGTATGAGTATTTCAGTGGCATGCGGGTAGCTACCTACCTGACCTTTCTTTGATCAGCTTTTGGAATCAGCCTGCCTTATTGTTTTCTGCCCTGGCATTAATTGGAACATCTGCTTTTTTTCTCTGTAAACATCATAAACAATCATTTGGTTTTCACTGATGCATTGCTTTCAATGCAGCCCTGTAGAATAGTATGAAATTACCCAGGAACACGATAGAGCACACTTCTGAGCCCTATTCCCCTCCCCCACCCCCCACCTGAAAAAAAAAGAGGGCGAGTCCCAGCAGGTGTGTAATGAGGCAGGTACAAGTAGTGACAATTGTCTTATCCCAGGAGTGGCCAGCCAGGTATAAAGCACACTCGTAGGGGGAGAGGTAAGCCCAACAAACTTCTGGAGCAGGTGCTGGGAAGGTGGCATAAATATCCAATCACGGTAATACAAACTTCTACTACAGGAAGATCCAAGGAATGTTCTGGAAGGGATCTGGGCACGGCCACAGGAAAACTAAGTAGACAGCAGTTACAAATGGGAATAGGGTTGTAGTCAAAGGATAAAGCAAGCAATTGTAAAAAGAGCATGTAATACGGATCATGAACCCAGAAACCACATCCTGTAGGAGCTCAGATTTCAGAACTCAGGGGCAAACCGTCCCTGCACCCAGTCAGCTTTACCTGGGAGTTGGAGCAGGGCTGGGGTAGCTGCAACAGTCTCAGTAGGGCTAGAACAGGGAACGGATGATGAGATTGTGGATTGTTCGTAGCCACACTTTTTCTCTTTGTTTCTGGGCTTCCGCCCTCCTTGAAGGCAGGGAACCCCTCTGGGTCTTGCCCCCTCCCCCCCTTACAGCTAAGAGTGAGCTCTTCACAGTTAGCTCCGGCCCACCGGAAATGTGCCCTTTTTCACTTAACACATTTGTTTTGGCCCTGTGTTCCTAGGTTTGGTTAGTGATCTATGGGCAGAAGGCAGATCAGAAAGCCAAGCCTGGGGAAGGCTTAGAGGCTGACACAAGCTTCCTTGTATGAACAGATTGCCTCTCAGTCACTGCATCTTCGCCTTAATAACCATCTAACAGCTAAGATCTAAGCTCCACTGTCCATTGTGGCACAGTGCTTGGTACCACAATTGGTACCAAGTGCTTGGTAGAGGTTCAGCCAGGATTTCTGACTCCAAAGTCTGCACTCTTCCACAAGCCCCACCTACCTCTTAGCAGAGCCCATAGTGGCTCCAAGGACCCTGGGAGCATTAGGTTCTGGAAATGGAGGAGAGCTAGAATGCTGGCACTATGGGCCCTGCCGTGAGTCAGTCTACAAAACCCTGCTAAGACCGGGAGCCCGTCCACCTCTCTCCCAACCTGCCAAAAACCACGGTGTCACCGCAACTGTCCCTCAGGGACACTGCCACAGCTCCTGCCCAGCACCACTGTCCTCCAGGCAGCTTCCTTCTATGCACTCCCACAGTGGGCCTGGCTCTACCCAGCAGCTATTCGCCGGGCTGCCCTCCCCTCTCCACTGGTTGATTTCTAAAGGGCTGATTCGTCTCTGGGTCCCCAGCACGTGGTGCAGTGCCTGGAATACAAAAGGTGTTCTATAGTGTTCGCTAAGTGAATGAATGAATGCACCACAAACCTGGTCCCAGATGGAAAAAATCTCCAATTCAATTTCTGCAGCCAAATAATAACGCTGTTTCCAGGCCTCCTGCAGAGCTCATACATGATCCAAACCGCAAACGGGATCCCTCCCTGCCTGGGTTGAGGATGTATTTTTTTTTTCTACTAAGGGCTTTCAGACCCACTTTTTGATCTTTACAACTCTTTTGGAAGGTACTCTTAATGGTATTTCCAAGATAAAGGAAAGGGATCAATGCCCAAGAGATGAAATGACTTCCCCAAATCAGTGGCACATCCAGCATAGGAAATCAGCTCTGCCTGATGCCCAAATCCATGCTTTACTTTTTACCTTCACGCATGCCTTCCATTAAGTGCCTACTATACACTGGGGCAGCCCCTGTGAATCCAGGGGTTAAAATGGCCCAGCCCCTCCCCTCCACAGCAGACAGACAATAAAGGACCTCAGAAGAAAGAGCAGCCAAGTTGTCATTGTGTCCCATTTGAAATGTCCGTCTAGCCTGGACTCCCACAGACCTCCTCCCCGACCAGCCGCGCTGCCGTCCAACTTGAAAGGCCTTGGCTCCTCACCCCCCACTTTGCAATCTCAAATCAGGCCCAATTTGGGACTCTCAGATGCTTGTCAATGAGCATGCAGCAGCGGAGGTCTGGCATCCCACACGACTTTCCAGGTAAACGATTGGAGAGCCTTCAAGTTGCCCTTTGGGCTCTGTGAGTTGTCCACCAAGAGAACATTTGCTCACAAAATATTTGAATTGAAGGAGAAAACTCAGAGTCACCCGTCGTTCCCCTCAGTGCTGTTTTCCCAGCCGACAGATTTGCAGTCACTTGATGCTCTTTTCTTCTCTGTGGTGCTAACACAGCTCTTGCTGCAGGGTCTGAAGTTCTCTGGACAGTTGCCCAGCAAAAAAAGGGCCCTGCTGTGCTGCGGGCTTGGAGGGAGGAGACAAGTGGGAGCCTTAGTGAAACCAGCACAGGAAATGTCACATCCCAGCAGATGGGGGGTATGGAGTGGGGTGGGGACAGGAGTGAACACATTACCATATCTTACATTTAAATCATGCTAAGCATTATTTTTACAATCCAGACATATAAAGGGGAAAGTCAGGCAAATTGCTTTCCAGCTGCAGAACCTTGAGCAGGCTATTTTCGGCCTCACAGAGCCTCAGTTTCCTTACTGGGGAGAATACCACCCACATCAAAGGGTTTTGTATATATGTTAACAATAATAAACATTTAAAAAATAAAAATAATAAAGATAGGGAGTGAGTAAAGCAACTAGCACATTGGTTTACTCATTTGTGGGAAAAAGCACAGTTGGGTAGCAATGCCGGGAATAGGGCCTGTTGCGGGATCAAATAAATGTGCAAGCAGATTTTTTAAGATACTGTCCTTGCCTTCAAAGAGCTAACCACCTAAGGCAGCTTCCTTACCCACACATTCCTACGGCTGTATTTAATTTTCAAACATGTTAATTGCAACTTCAGAAAACAAAAGGCAGATTCGTTTGGTCTGCTGGCAGCCCAGGAACCCATTTGACAGACTTTCGCACTTTTCAATTGTGTGAAATGTGTTTGAGGCATTTGAGAGAGAAAAGCAAAACAAACAAAACTGAATAGTTGCCTTTAACATGCAGGTTATTTTGTAAAAACAAAAAACAACAGGCTAATGAGACATTTCAGCAGCTTATTGAGAGGAAAGCCGAATTAACTCAGGGGGAAAAAAAAGGCTGAATTTTAAAGGCATTTTAGAGCAGTGCAATTTCATTTCCTTCAAGTGGAATATGCAAGAGGAGACAAGAAACCAGCTCCCTAGGAGAAGCCCTAAAGGTCAAGATTAATAAATGGGTTAGAAGGTTTGAAGCTTGCAGGCCGCATCGTGTGTGGGTGAGCGGATATTTCGACAGTCCTTAAGGGGACTTATACATAAATTATTTTCTTAAGTTGGTAACTGGTAGAGAAATGTTGTTTGCACTATTAATTGGATCCAAAACTGTGTCTTCGTGAATATCAGCTGTCCCTCACCTTTCCAAACAAGGGCTCTGCTTTGCTTTCCTGGACTCTGTAAAGGCAGGGAACCCCAATAGGATACACTGGGCACTTATGATGGCACGTTGGCCAGGAGAATTTGCTCCTCTCACCCTTGTCTCTGGCTATAATACCCCAGGAAGGGCATCCCCGCCGTTATCTCCAGCCCATGACACATACAAAGAGAAGGCTCTAGAGGAAAAATGCAGGCCCAAGCCTCCAAGCCCTGGTCAGATCCCAGCTCTGCCCCCAAACTCGACTGTGTGGCCTGGGGCAGGTCACTTCACTGCTCTGGGCCTCACACTCCTTGCGTGCAAAATGAGAAGTGTAGACAAGAAGACTTTTGGTATCTGGCACTTTTCTAGGATCCCTCTGCCTCTGAGATGTACCTGTCCCTCTTCCAGGTCGGAAAGCCCTAAAGTCAGCAAAGTCTGGTGGGAACGGAGCAGCTATTGGGAGAGGGGTGTAGGGGTGAACTGCGGCTATGGGGGGCAGGGGGGCATAGAGCACTGGCTTCAGAATTAGGCAAAGATGGGTTTTCACCCTGCCTTCTCCACTTATCAGCTCTGCCACCAGGCTCAGCCTCTCTGGGCCTCGGTCCCTATTTGCAAGGTGGGGATAAAAATACCAACCTCACAGGGCTGTTGCACAAACCAGTGACAGCAGATCTGAAGTGACGGCATGCCAGGAAGGCCTTCATATTATGGGACTTCACAGAAAGGGGCTACTGGAAGGTTTAGACTCTCTCCCCATCGATACATCCGTGTTTCTTTGATTTAGAAATGTGCCAACCTCAGATTGGTGATGTCTGTTATACCTGGTTACAATTCAGTTCTTGGAATTCACATGTAAATTTTCAAAGTGGTTTGCCTGCATCAAAGCTGCCTTTCTCCATGGCCCCAGTTATCTCATTGGCTGCCCTGGGCTTCTAGCAACAGGCTTAACATCACACGGGAATAAGTAATCAGTGGCAGATGGCTATTTTGTTTTTCTCTAATTACTTGAAGATGAGCTTGGTATTGTGTGGACATAAGCAGATGGGATAGGAGCCCCCAACCCCCCATTCTTCGATTCTTCTCTTATCCCCTTCTCTGTAACCCAAATATATTCTCTCGCTTCTAATGAAAAGGAGAGATTTAGTAACTTTCTGCTAAGATAGATTCATAACTAATAATAAAGTTGTCTATTATGTATTCTTCCAAACAAATCCACTTGCCATCTCTCCTTTGTTCCCTACAATCATATGGTAAGCTCATCTTCCCATTGTGCAGATGGCGAAACTAGAATTGGAATAGTAAATGCCTGGTTCAAGGTCACAGACTTGATGACTTGTGAGCTGCCTTGATCCCATCAGGTTTAGCTGGTGCCACTGATCTTCCTTTCACCTTCCTTGGTGGTGGGATATTCCCATGAGCCCCAGCTCTGCCATCTCTAGGCTCTGTGAGTCCAGCAGCCTCAGTTTCCTCCAGTGTAAAAGGCGATAGTGATCAGAAGATGCCTCCCCAGCAGGGTGGTTGGGACCATAACTAGGAACTAGACATCACCTAAACTGAGCAGGGACGACCCAGAGGAGAACCTCAAGGATTGTTAGTTTCCTCTTGTCCCTCTCCCTCGGGTCGTTAAGAACATATGTGGACACAGGCTCTAATCTGTAGTCCACTGTACAAATGCTAGCGATGAAGACTGAGAATCCTGAGCCCCATTTTATCTCAGGAATCCCCTCCCTCCTACAGCCAGTGACAAACCAGTGACAGCAGATCTGAAGTGACTGCATGCCAGGAAGGGCTTCCTATTCCGTGACTTCACAAAAAGGGCTACTGGAAGGTTTAGACTCTCTCCCCATTTTTATCCCCATTTTGCAAACACAGGTTTGAAATGTGTACCTTTACGTCTTACAAACCAACCCAACTAAATACAATTCTAGACTCTACGCAACCCTGCAAATCCAGCCCTCCTACCCCATCTGCCATGGGGCTGTCAGGAAAGCAGAGAAATGCCTGGGAAAATGGCAAGTCTGAAGAAGCAGAGAGCTTGGCCTGACAGTCAGGACTTAAATAAATTGTATTTTCTGCTGGGGGCGATAAGGCGTACATTTGAAGCGTGTGTTACACTTACATGTTATTATGCCCTGAAATGGAGAAGCAGAGCCGCATCTCGACCCAAATTTGTAGCAAAATTGCATTGTGTCTAAACAGTTCTCAAGCCTTTTACATTGAGCAGAGAGGAGAATAATCTCAGAAGAACCAGGCAGGGGCAGCGGGCTCAGCAGCCCAGGGAGGAGGCTCACACAGCCACGGAGCCAGCTTGTGCTTTGCTTTCTCTGAACCCCTTCTGCCCTCCACAAAGGAAAACTGTCCCCAGTCATGTTAGTTCCTGAAAGGATTATTTCCTCTAATACCTTCACGAAGAAGCGAGCAAAAATGCTTGGGCACAATTAAGTGGAAAGCTGAGAAGGCCATAACTGAGGCAGGGAAGGAAAGCCAGACTGTGTCCACACGAGCTCCGGCCAGAACGAGGCATGGCTAACAGCGTACACCACGGGTATTAGAGGGACACAGGGATGCCTCCCAGAGGTGGGCAAGGGGAATTGGGGCAGCAGCACCTTGAACCCATTCATTCATTCATTCATTTGACCAATAGACAGAGTCCTGGCCTTTATGAAGCTTGCAGCCTGGTGGAGGACATGTTCAACAATAATCACATAAATCAACATATAGTTACAGTCTTTGGTACACACTATAAAGGAAAAATAGAGAGGGTGTGAGGTTGGAAAACAAGAAGCCCTAATTTTGATGGAGGCTGGGAAGCAGGGTAGGAGTGGAAATTAGAAGGACTCTCTCAGGAAGTAACATTTAAGCTGAGGCCTGAAGGAAGACCAGGAGTTGGCCAGGCAAAGGATGTGGGGAGAACATGCCAGGCAGAAGAAATGACATGCAGAAAGGCCCTGCACATTTGAAGCAGTTGTGGGGGAGGGCGGGGGGTGCAGACTGCAAGGCCTGGCTGAGGATTTGGGACTTTATCCCAAACGCAACAGGAAGCCGCAGGAGAGTTTTAGGGCTTCTCCTGGTGGTCTTGATTTGCTAAAGATGTGGGCATCCCAGATTGTCACTTGGCCATCTCTCAGACATGGCTGCAGCCTCCCTGCTGCTCCTGCCTCTATGCTTACTCCACACCAGACCAAAGTCCTACCTGTGTCAGCTTACATCTAACAGGTCTGTGAACTTGTCCCAACACCCACCCCCAGGAGGAAAGTCAGACTGGCTCTAAGGACACCAGCAGATAACACTTCCTGGACCCTGGATGAGAACCAGGCCTGCCAGGATGGAGAACAAGTCTGTATTCACCCCCACTGTAAAGCCTGTCCTTCTCCCTCCTCTCTAGGGAAATAATCCCTCAGTTGAGGAAGCTTCCAGGCATCTTGCTGCCCAGCATAGAGCAGTACACATCAACGGTCAATGAAGCTAGAAGGGGCCTCAGCAATCCCCTAGCTCCTGCATTTCATCTTGGAAGTGGGGAAACTGAGGAAGGCTGGTACAAAGGAAGGATGATGGGCTGATCTAGGAGTCAGCCTCCCAGGTCAACACATCCTTGTGGCATAACCTAGAGCAAGTCACTTGCCTTCTCCCAGATCTCCTTTTCTTTAACTATAAAGTAATCTGGGTGGGGGAAGTGATCTCTAAAACCCTTTTCATCATCCTTGGGAGCTCAGGGAGCTGAGCACCTTTATCAGTGTACACAGCACGTGTGTGACAGGCCTAGAACCACTCTAGACTCCAACAATAGAGGCCACATTCTAACCCCAGCCCAATGGTCCAAAGCTCAAGGACCATACGGGGAGTTGGGATTTGTGATAATCCCGTGTGTAGCTGAAATTCACTTTTGTTTACACATGTCCTCATTTTAGATCAACAAATTTATTTATTTTTTTAAAACAAATTAATATCATCAACAAGTTTGGAGGCAGAGAGGATATAGCAGGTCTACAAGGGAAAGCTCAATTGGAGCACCCCAGAAGTTACCCCAGATATGGTCAACTCTTTGCGATGGACGTACTGACTATAAAACATTCTTATCTGTTCACTACAGTGGGCCCCCAAGAGCATCTCTCCCAGGCACAAGCTCATCATCCGAGTTCAGTTGCTATATGCAATAGTGATGATTAAATTCAGTTCTTGGAAAACTAGTGTTTGCTTTTGACTTTCCATTAATTCCAACTATCTTCCTCCACTGTGCAGCTGAGAGAGTAAGGCTTACTTTCCTGAAACAGTGCATCTGGCCAGGGAGTCAGAGTGGTTTTGGATAGTAGAGGAAAACATGGAATCCATTTGATGTTTTCCTGGCCCTTTCAACAGATCCTGAAGGCCAAGGCAGTAGGGCTGTGTGCCTTTACAATCCCCATAATCCTTGCACATAGTCAGAGACAAGGAATATGAATATTGATCAGAAAAACAAGACAGAGAGAAAGTGTATGCAGCTGTATGAAGCATCCCAATGACAAAGCCTCCAAACAAATGTTGCTCCTTCCAAGCCTGCACACCCAGAAAAAGCACAGGTGTTAGAATCAGACCGACATGGATTAGAATCCCAGCTCCTCTACTTATTTGCTGTGTGGTCTTAGGCAAGTCACATAACCACCCTGGGCCTTGGTTTTCTCATCTGAAAATGGGAGCCACAAAACCCACCCATGTCACTGCAGAAGGGGTTAAATGAGATAAGAGGCAGCTGTTTAGCACCATGTCTGGCACATGGTAGAGGCACCTCTCCCTTCCTTCCATCTGGTCACTGAGACCTGCACAAGAAAGTCAGCCTTCAGTGTCCAGGCCTGCTATTGAGCTGCCCTGGCATTGAAGGATGGGTAGCAGCGAGCCTCCCTGCACCCCGCAGGATGGGAGAGTGCAGTGGAGCACTGTCAGGGATGTGGCCCAAGCCCAAGCCTTGGTGGCTACAGGAACCCAACACACTTGGCCTGGCTCTCGTCCAACCAATTCTGTCAGATATAATTTGGCATGAGCTCAAGATTCCAAAGCAATTATGTAATCATAATAACCCACAGCACTTGTATAAAGCTTTCAGAATTTTCAAAGCACTTTTGAAAGCATTACCTCATCGATCCTCTCAATAACCTTGAACTGTAGTTAAGGCTAGAACTGGGACTAGAACCCCACTTTATAGATGAAGAAATTGAGGCTTGGAGAGTTTATTTGGTTCACCCAATGTCACACAACTAATAAGTGTTAACACTGACACTTGAACAAAGGTAATGCATTCCTTGCCCTGGGCTGTTCCCACGGCACCACACTGAATCTTTGTAGTAATGCTTTCATTAAGCAAAAGTGTATTGAGGGTGGGCCACAGTGGCTCAGCAGGCAGAGTTCTCATCTGCCATCCTGGAGACCTGGGTTTGATTCCTGGTGCCTGCCCATGTTAAAAAAAAAAAAAAAAGTGTATTGGGCACCTATCCTGTACCAGGTAAGGTACTAAGTGCTGGGATTCAGAAGTGAAAAGTAGAATCAAGTTCAGGAGAGATGCAAGACCAACCATTCAGTGCCATGTGGCAGGTGAAGGAACATGGAAACAGGGAGGAGGTGGTAACCCAGCTTGGTCGGGGCTCAGGACGGCTTCCTTGGGGGAGGAAATGTATCAATCGGTGTCAGCAAACAGCTAGAGGTTGCCCAGCAGAGAAAGGAATGAGAAGAGTTACAGACGGCAGAAAGCACAAGTAGAAAGCCACAAGTTGTGTGAACCAGCAGGGCACATCCGAAATGCAAGTTGTTTTGTCTGACTCCACTCATTCATTCATTAAACAAGCATTTTCCCAGCACCCCCACGCACCATGCACTGTGCTAGACAATGGCTGGGTACTCAGTGAATAAGCAGATGTAGTCTCTGAGCCCATGGAGTTTACCTTCTAGTGAATTCCTGTGGACTCCGATAGGAAGCGGCAGGAGAGAAAGCAGGAGGAGTAGGCAAAGGGTATCATGACGCCCAGGCATTGAGGTCTAGACTGTAGCCCAAAGGATTTTAAGCATATGATGAATTTTAAGTCATAATCAGAAAGAGTAAGCTGTGGTTAGCTGAGAGGATATGCTGCAGAATGTTGTCTGGAATCAAGAAGTCCAGCCAGGAAAGTATAGCAACCCAGGCAAGAAATGACTGGGTCCTAAACGATGGCAGCATAGACGAGAAAAGGCAAAATCCAATGAATATCCAGACAGTGCTGGTAGGCCTTGATGTTTGATTGTACATAGTGGATGAAGGAGAGGAAGAGTCCCCAGCGACTTTAAGGGCTCCAGCTTGAGCACCTTGGCAGATGGCAATGCTGTTCCGCGAGGCAGGAGTGAAGGATGGTTGTCCAATGGGCCAGGGAAGTGGAGGAGGGTGATTGGCTCCCTTCGGAGAATGCTGAGTGTTAGGGAACCGTGGGGCACCCCGAGAGTATGCTCGCCTGGCACTGTGGGCTGGAAGTGGGTCTGGAGCCCTGGAGAAAACTCAGGGCTGGAGGAATGGATCAGAGGACCAGGAGTTTACAGATGGCATTTAACCTTTAATCATAAGAGACCAAGGCCCATTACAACAAAACCCAAGGAGAGTCCAGATTGCTTTGTTTTGTTTTGTTTTTATACCAGAATCTACTTGGTATAAATCAGGCCATCAGCCATGGCAAGGGACCAGTGGTTCCCAAAAGGGGTTGACTGTGACCAGTGTGGGAACTCTGGCCTGTGTCAGGCTCTGGCATCTCATCAATCTCTGCAACCCAGTCTGAAGTTACCCATGTGCTTCTCTCTTTCTCTTTTCTCCTTCAGGTGTTTACAAAATACGGGAAGTGTTACATGTTTAACTCAGGCGAGGATGGCAAACCTCTGCTCACCACGGTCAAGGGGGGGACAGGCAACGGGCTGGAGATCATGCTGGACATTCAGCAAGATGAGTACCTGCCTATCTGGGGAGAGACAGGTGAGCTGGGCACAGGGACCAGGGGCACTGGGCAATGCGGAGGGCTGCAGCACCAATGCCCGAAGACTTTGGTTGGCCCAGGTGGGCTTTCTTTGCCCACCCTGCGAAGGATGGGCTTTCCTAATGAGGGGCTGGTGACGTGCTGGTAAATCGTAAAGGGGCCCCTGCATGGGCTATGATGCCTTGGGGTTCCTTAGATTTCACCAGGTGGGAGAGGGCAGCAGATGGGAATAATGGGGAGTGGGGGCCGGGGGTTGGCCAGGAGGCTTTGGGGAAGATACAGAGTAACAGATACAATTGGACAGGTGGGTGGCTTGATTTCAAGAGAAGAGGAAGGGATGACCCAGCCATCTTGAATGCCCCAACCCAGCTAGGATGGCTCAACTGAAGGAAAACAGGGCCCTGCCTACTTCAGACAGTGGAGGGAGTGTTGGAAAACCAAAGACCACGTATTCAGGAGCCTGACACAAGCCTGTGTGAGTTCCTAGGGGACCCAGGTGTATAAGCTCTGAAGCTTAATTCATGTATTCATTTATTCATGTATTTGGTGAAAGCAAACTATTCACTAAGTATGCTTATTACCTCGGGCATCGTGGGGTGGGAAGTGTCAAGAGATGAATCTGGGAGGGGCCAAAGGAGGAGGAGGAGGAGGAGTGAGACAAGATTCCAGCGGGAGGGAGGCCCAGGGCACTCAGGTTGGAAGTGAGGAGGGGCGGAGGCCAAGCAGCCAGCCCCGGTCCCTCTGGCGACAGGATGTAGCCCCAGCTCTAGCTGTCCCCACCCCGAGATTCCTGGAGCCAGTTCCCCAGATTCTGAGGAGTGGCCCTGAGACAGCGAGGACCCAGGGATGAATGACTGCAAACTCCGAACCTTCTCCCCTCTCCCACTCTCCCCCCGCACGTGGCCACTCACCTCGCGTTGTAGTTAGCCCACCCGCTGCCTGAACGGCAGCATGAGACAGCCGCCACACATGCCACTGCAGTTGCGACTTTGGGCAGTACGTTTGTGGCCAAGCAAAGAAAGGACTTGACTCAAGCTTCACCTGGACCCTGAGCTGTCCCAATTCAGGACAAATCCGCAATGGAAATTAAGGACCTGCTGTGTGCCTAACACCGAGGCCAGGGATGCTGAAGGCACGAGACGAAGCCCCTGCCTTCCAGGACTTGTTATCTCGTTAGGAGAAAGACTTGCACACAGAATCCCTAAGAAAACTCCAGTCTCATCCCGGCCGGGAGCCTGAGCCATCTTTCGGTGCTAGACCAGCTAAAAGGTTTCCTTTGAGGCTGAGTGATAGGGAAGCAGTTGCATGAAGAAGCAAGGGTTTAAAGCAGGGTGCAGGGGCAGGTGAAACTGGTTATTTCCTATCATCAGCGCTGTCCCATAGAACGTTCTGCCATGATGGAAATGTTCTCTAACTGCACTGCCCAATATATTAACCACTGTCCACGTGTAGCTATTGAGTGCTTGAAATGTGGATGGTAAAAATAAAGGACAGAATTGTGAATATAATTTAATGTGATTAATTTAAAGTTAAATAGTCTCAGGTGGCTAATGGCTAGTGGCCACAACTGCTTCAGATTGCACTCAAGGCTTCTTGGATGCTTGACTCTGCAGCCATCCTAGCATATTCCTCTGACCCTCCAAAGGGATTGGGATTTTTCTCACTTCTGGCCTTCCCCTTCATATGTCACGTTACCCTCACCCCACCCTGAGTGGCAGGCAGGGCTTCTTATGCCCATTTGGTAGGGAAGGAGGCTGAGGGATGGTGACCTCCCCACCCACCCATCCTGGGCCCCCTGATTTTTCCATCAGGGCTTCCTCCACGCTACGTTCCTTCCACTGAAAGTCCCTTGAGCCGTGAGCTGCCTCTTGGAGACTCTGGCCGCTCAAAGCTGCTTGTTCCTAGAGGGCAAGCCCTGTGGATGAGCATGAGGTCCACATACCTGCTGAAGGAGAAAAGGTGGCTCTGGCAGGCTAGGAACGCTCAGCGATGAGGCAGCCTGAAGCGGCACAACTTCATCTTGTTCTGCACCATTGTCCCTGAGGGCTGGGCACAGACAGGCCTGCGCCTGCCATGGGCGCTGGATGGGAGACAGCCTTCCTGACTGCTCAACCACATTGTCCCCCAGGCACCATCCTTTCCTACAGACTCACACGGGAAGGAGGCCGCCACCACCAGGGACCTGCTGTCGTGCTTCCTTGGTATTCCCACCCCCCAGTTCCCTGGAGGAAGACGCTCAGGCCCATATTTGAGACACAAGGCTGATGATGGAGAAGAAAAGAAAAAAATAGATAGTTGTTGAGGAAGTGGCCACAAACAATGGAGGACAAGGACACTATATTAGGGGGGGGAAGTTACCATCACAGGGTCAGACCGACTGTTCTAGTTGCTAGCTGTCAGAATGCAGCACACCAGAGACAGATTGGCTTTTAATAAAAGGGGATTTATTTTATTAATTCTTCAGAGGAAAGGCAGCTAACTTTCAACTGAGGTTCTTTCTTACGTGGGAAGGCACAGGGTGATTTCTGCTGGCCTTCTCTCCAGACCTCTGGGTTCCAACATCTTTCCCCAGGGTGATTTCTTTCTGCAAATCCAAATGCCTGGGCTGAGCTGCAAGTGCTGAGATGAGGTATGCTGAGCTGCTTGGACTGTACTAGTTTGTGCTCTCTCATTTAAGCACCAGCCAATTAAGCCAAACGTCATTCATTGCAGCAGGCATGCCTCCTAGCCGACTGTAGATATAATCAGCAGCAGATGAGGTTCACGTGCCATTGGCTCATGTCCACAGCAACAGAACTAGGTGCCTTCACCTGGCCAAGTTGACAACTGAATCTAACTACCACACTGACAGACCAAAATGAGATCCAGCTCTTTCTTTACTAGCTGTGTGATTATGAGCAAGTGAGTGAGCCTCGATTTCTTCATCCATAAAATAGAAAAAAATAAACCCCACTGACTTTACAGTGGTTTTTTATTTTTACTTTTAAAGAAGTAAAACGAGAACTCTTCTGTAAATGTGCTCAGCCGACTGCAGACAGTGGAGAGAAGATAATGATGACCAGAAGGAGGAGAGTCAAACTACCCCAAAAGTAGAAGACATCCCAATCCCTCAGCCCTGTGGTGGGGTCTTGAAGCACATCCAAATCTGGAGGTCCCATTCTGCTCAAAGCTTCTTGCCTTGCCTCATGGGCAGCCTCATCTCTCAGACATTTAAGGCTGCAGCACAGGGACCACGCCTCTGGTGGTCCACCCAGAGGACCACCTGGGGAGGTGACAGTTAGCTGCGGCACCACCACCAGCACATACGGCGATGACAACTGAGTCAGAAAATTCACCTCGGGGTGGGCCTTCCCTACAGGCTCATGCTGAGGGAGTGGAGGACACCTCTGTGCAAATCATCATCCCTTCTTTCTGGGTGACACAGCTCCGAATCAGGCATGCCCTTGGCCAAACACCTCTGTGCAAGGGGCAGCTTACACAGTGACAATTACAGCTTGGTAACATGCCACGCCAAGGAAGGCCATTCCAGGCTCATGTGGAGCTAGAGAGTGTCCCTCAAAGCGGGTCCCACGGAACCTCAGGTGTTTGGACTAGTACATGGTCCATTAATAAAAACGATCCAGGGTCAAAACCAAAAAAAAAAGCTTGGAAACCCCATTAGACAAAGTTAAACACATTTGTTCATTGCAAGAATTCTTTAATATGCCACCTAGTAAATCTCTGAGATAGGTATATTGCATGCAGCATTTATTACCCAAATGTCTTTGACCATGGAAACCTTTTTTTTGAAATTTTATTTTAATGGAAGATCTAACAAAATATACTTTCAGAAAAGCTGTCCTAGCTTATAGAAGTACAGATTTCATAGCCAGCGTTTTTTAGAGGAGATTAAATTAAGGATGGGTGGGAGATTCTTAAGAAATAAAACTCTGCCTGGATGCCTCTGGGTAAATTCCTGGGAAAGAAATAGGCAGTTCAAAGGGCCTGATCAAGCTGGCGGAATGAAAGTCTTCAGGGCTCCATCCCCACCTGGAAGCTCTGAACAACCAGCAAGAATTGGCAGAAACATCTTTCTAAATGCTCCAGGAAATAATGAAAGGACTGCAGTAGCAGAGCAGGCACTGAATCAAGAAAAAGGCTGGTTAAAGCAGTAGGACCCCACGGCACCCTGGCTGGCCCCCAACCCTTCCCTCACCGCCTCGGCGTCCGGCTCAGGTCCCAGGTCCCAGGCCTGGAGGCAGCAGAGTAATCCTCATGCACGTCCTAGGAGCACGTGTGTCGGGCCCAGCCTGGCCGGCGGTTGTCTGAGGGACTCAGTGTTCCCATAACCGCCTGAGTGCGGAGGGCAGCTCACCCAGCACCCCTACGGAGCACCGGGGGTCACCGCATTGTGCTGCCTGGGGTGAGAGCTTGCTGGTGTAGGACCTAAAGCGCAGTGCTCAGGGCGGTGAGGAGACCGTTTCCTAGGGAAGAGGGGACCCCCATATTCACGTACAGCTATCCCTTCCACCTCGTGGGGGCTGGGGCGTGGCACCCCCACGATAACAAAAATCCACGTCAAGATTTTTGACCCTCCCTTCGAACCAGAGAAGAACTCTGAATTTTTTCTTTTTATTTAAGGGATGTTCACAATACCTTATTGTAAAATGTGGATTACGTATTAGGTCATAGGCTATATGTAGGTCAATGTTAAGCAAAAGTACTGTATGAAAAAGAAATTTTCAAACCACAAAATAAATATGAATTTTTTTAATGAAACAAATTTGAGGAGAATAATACCGAACATACTGCATGTGTAACTGAAGAACTTTTTTTTTATGAGTCACACATTTAATTTTAAATTTTCTAGAAAAGTAAAAAGAACCATGGGTCATTCATTATAAGAATGTAATTATTATTGCCCAATAATAATTGCCCAATATTTTGAAAACATTATCATTTTAAAATGTTACCAATATAAAATATATTTTACATCATTTTCTCATACAAAATCTCTAAAACTGGTATACATATTTTATACTTTACAGTCCATCTCAATTTGTGTTGGTTACATTTCAAGTGCTCAATAGCCATATATGTCTAGTGGCACAAGTCTGTAATATGGAGAATTGTTTGGAGAAGACAAAATTGGTGTCAAGAGACAGTTTAGAGACTGCATTAAGTTGTAACAAATTAACACAAACTTGCTGGTTTGAAACACAGAAATTTATTCTCTCACATTTCTGGAAGCTAGCTGTTCAAAATCAGTATCACTGGGCGGGCCACGGTGGCTCAGCAGGTAAGAATGCTTGCCTGCTGTGCCCGAGGACCCAGGTTCGATTCCTGGTGCCTGCCCATGTAAAAAAAAAAAAAAAATCAGTATCACTCTGTTGGCATCATTTCTCATGAGGGCTGTACTCCCTCCAGAACCTCTAAGGGAGAATCTGGTCCTTGCCTCTTCCAGCTTCTGGTACTATCAGCATTCTTTGGCTGGTGGCTGACTCCCTTCAGAATCAAAGGCCAGTATCTTCAAATCTATCTCTGCTCATCTTCTCATGGACTTCTCCTCTGTGTAGGTGTGAGACCTCCCTCTGCCTCTTTCTTATAAGGGTACTTGTGAAGCATTTAGAGTTCACCTGGATAATCCAGAATAACACCCCCATCTCAAGATCCTTAACTTAAATCATATGCAAAGACCCTTTTCTCAAATAAGATAAATTTACAGGTTCCAAGGATTAGAAACTATTATCTTTGTGCACCATTATTCAATCTCCTACAGAGACTATTGCTATTTATAGGCAAGAGATGATAATAATTTAGATTAAAATAATAAGTAGTAGGAATATAAAGGAATGAAAAGATTTAAGAGATCTTTAGGAGATAAAATTATAGGACTGGAAATGTATTGGATGTAGGGAAAGGAAAAAGAAATAGATGTCAAAGTTACATCTGGAATTTTACATTGAATAAATGGATGAAAGATAGTACTTGTTACGGAGTTGATGAATGATGAAAAGTAGTCAAATTTTGGGATATGGAATGATGATGTACATATTTAATATGCTGATTTTGAGATGCTGTTGAGAAATCTAGATGACGATGAGGAGAGTTAATAATGCCTATATGTGGTAATTGCAATATTGGATGTGGACAAGATTGCCCAAGAAAGTATAGATGGAAGAAGAACAGAGAGCCTGAAGTTAAAGCAGGAGAACCCTGAAGTTTAATGACCTGTTTGAAAAGTAGCCTATAGAGAAGTTGCAGTAAAAGAAGAACAAAACAGGAGAATGAGGTAATATGGAAGTCTCGTAAGGATTTGAAAAGGAAGGTCAGAAGAAAAACACACAGCAGGGTGGACGATGGAAGAAAGGCAAGTATTATAAGAAGGAAGGCATCATCAATAATGTTGACTGCTACTCAGAAGTCAAGTGAGGTGAGGCTGAACGATGCTGATTGGATTTATCCATTGCAAATCTGTTGGAAGCTGTTTTTCTGGAGTGATGTTTGGGGTTGAGGAAGGAAAAACTGGACTTAAATGGTTGCAGGAATGAATAAGTTAGGAACTGGAGACTAGATATTAACAATTAGTTGAACTGAAGAACGTTTTTAAAATAACCTTTGAAATTCTCTAGTACTAACTATTAGCCTGTGATACGTCTCTGCTGGCCTTCACATGTTGTCTGAAGCTTCCGTAAAATTTCCAGAGCTGACCAATGATATATCAAAACTGCTATGGGGAGTGCACGGGTAGTTCAGTGGTTAGAATGCCTGCCTTCCATGTGGGAGACCTGGGTTCGATTCCCAGACCATGCACAACCCCCCCAAAAAAAACCTGCTATGGGAAAGTTTCAACATGGAAGGGACAAATGGGAGAATTCCTAAAGCCACACCCACATGTCCAAAACAATGAAACATGCAGCAGAAAGGATCTGCTTTCTTCAAATTTATTGTATGGATAAGCCCTGGAGGGAGCACTTACTTAGGTCGATCTTCAAAGACTAAGAAAGATGTGTTCTTTTTTCCATTCTTCTTCTTTTTTTTTTTTTTTTTTGTTAGCTCCTGGCATTCATGGGAAAGCTCTCTAATAACACTAGTTGGATACAAGCGCAAGGAACAGACACCTCAGAATCTAAATTCCAATGATAATACACTAAAATATCAAAATGTCTAAGTCTCAACAAAAGATTACAAAACATACAAAGGAACAGGAAGTGATGGTCCAGGCGAAGGAGAAGATTAAAGCATTAGAAACCACTGATGAGGAGGACCAGATCTGGACATTCCAAAGACTAAAAAAAATGGTACTAAATATACTCAAGGAGGTAAAGGAAAACATGGACAAATAACTAAAGGAAATCAGGAAAACAATAAATAGACACAGAGAATATCAATAGAGAGATGGAAATTATGAAAAGGAAATAAACAGAGCTGAAGAATACAATAATAGAAATTAAAAATTCCCTAGAGGAATTAAAAAGCAGATTTGAGCTGGCAGAAGAAAGAATTAGTGAACTTTAAGATAAGACAATTGAAATCAGATAGTCTGAGGAGCAGAAAGAGGAAAGAATCAAGAAAAGTAAACAGAGTCTGAGAAACCTGTGGGACACCATCAGGTGGACCAATATATATATTGTGGGAATTCCAGAAGGAGAAGAAAGAAAGAAAGGGACAGAGAATATTCAAAGAAATAATTGCTGAAAACTTCCCAAATTTAATGAAAGACATGAATATGCAGATCTAATGCTCAACAAACTCCAAACAAAATAAATCCAAATAGACCCACACTGATCCACGTTATAATCAAGTTTTTCATTGCCAAAGATAAAGATAGAAGTCTGCATGTGAGTGTGAAAACCTTGTGTCTGATGCTCCTTTTATCTATGGTATGGACAGATGAGTGAAAAATATGGATAAGAAATAAACAAATAATAGGGGAAACAAAGGGTAAAATAAATTGAGTAGATTGAAATACTAGTGGTCAATGAGGGGGAATTTCTTTTGCTGGAGAGATGCAAATGTTCAAAAAAATTTACCATGGTGATGAATACACAACTATGTGATGATATTGTGAGCCATTGATCATAACCATGTCAAGAATGCTTGTATGTCAATAATGTTGTATGTTCATTTGTTGTTAACAATAAATATATTTTAAAAGAAAGAAAGAAGTCTGAAAACAACAAGAGAAAAGCAATGTGTCACACATCCCAGGGAGCTTCAATAAGAGTGAGTGCTGCTCTCTCATCAGACACCTTGGAGGCAAGAAGACAGCAGGAAGATATAAAGTGCCAAAAGCAAAGAATTGCAACTAAGAATTCTGTATCCACCAAAACTGTCCTTCAGAAATGAAGGAAGAATTAAGATGTTCCCAGATAAATAAAAGTTGAGGGACTTTGTCACCACTAAACCAGCCCTATAAGGTATGCTAAAGAGAGTTCTATAGGTTGAAAGGTAAGGGCACTAGGTAATTGACAGAAGCCACATGAAAAAATAAGGATCTCCAGTAAAGATAATGGCATGGGTAAATATAAATACCAATCTTATTGATATAATAATTTTGATTTGTAACTCTACTTTTTATTTCCTACAGGATCTAAAAGGCAAATGCATAAAAAATATAATGATAAACCAATGGGTTGGAATTTTAATGATTAAATATATAATTTGTGGCAAGAACTACATGGGGTAATGGGGAATTAATGCAAAATGAGTATAGGGTTTCTGTTTGGAGTGAAGGAAAGTTATAGTAATAAACTGCAGGGTATTGCAACAATGTGAATGTGATTAATCCTGCTATGGTATGCTTGGGAAAGTTTGGAATGGAAATATGCATGTTGTATATGTTTCCAAGATTTAAAAAGTGAGAGAAAGAAAGAGAAAATAAGAGATAGACAATTAAATGCAATACATAATAATGGATCAGATATAAAAGGGAGAAAAAAGGACTCAAAAGGACATTATTGGAACTAAAAAAAATTGGAATATAGAATGTCAGCTTTATATCAACCTTGAATTTTCTGAAATTGGTGACTGCACTTAAGGTAATTGTTGCACGGGTGAGTGTCCTCGTGCATAGGAAATGCGCATGAAAGTATTATGTGTTCAAGGAGTGTGATGTTGCAACCTGCTGTCAGATGTTCAGAAAGTAGATGGATGGATGGATGGATGGATGGATGGATGGATGGATGGATGGATGGATGGATGGATGGAAGGAAGGATGGACGGACGGACGGACGGACGGACGGACGGACAGACAGACAGACAGACAGATAGATAGATAGATAGATAGATAGATAGATGGAATGATATAGCAAATGAGGCAAAATGTTGGAATTGGTAGATCTAGGTTTCTGGGGAATGGAGTAGGGGTTTGTTAGAATTTTCTATATGGGGTTTGTATTATTTTTGTAATTGTCCAGTAAAGTTTGAAATTATTTCAAAATGAAAAGTTAAAAATAGGCAGTGGTTTATCTAGGTTGCACATGAAAGAAACCCAAGTTGAACAAGCTTAAGCATAAGAGGAATTATATTGCCCCCAGAATCCAAGGCAAGCTTCAACAACCAAACAGCAATAAGGCCAAGGAGGCAACATCAGAAGCAACTGGAACCAAGAGCTCGTATACCCTCAGTTCTCTCACCCCTTCCCTCACGTCGCCTGTCTTTGAATCACTTTCATTTTCTCTTACTGGCGATGGGCGTCTCCCACACATATATAATTTTCCACACATGGCTCCAAATAGATCCTGAGTTTTGTTATTTTACAAATCCTACCACCAGCAAGAGACTGTCAGGACAGTCTAACAAAAAACAAAAACAAAAACAAACAAGGAAGGAAATCATTGACCCAGCTTCAGTGGGTATCCACCCCTGGACCCTTCAGCAGTGGCAGAGGGGTGAGTTCGCATTAGGACATGAGGGAACCTACGCAAGCTGGGTGGATGGCTAGTGGGAAGGAATTCCTGGGGGCTAGGCAGGTTGTCCGTGAAGTGTCATGGCTAGGGGAAATGGGGGTGTGGGTAAGGGTTGGGGGCAGGTTACATCAAGGAAACCAGAATCTGTGTACAGAGAACTTTCTAATCAACTCAAATTCTAAATGGACAGGTTCAAAGGTTGGAAGGACCATCAACAAGTTCCCCCTTCACCTCCCTCTGTCGCTCACTCCTCTGATGCAAACTACACTTTTTTCATCAAATAAAATCTACTCTGATTTACCCAAATCCTAGTGTTGACCCCATTATCTCTTGCCTCATCACCCCTAATGCCCCCTTGTTCACTTGGCTCTAACCACAGTGGCTTCCCTGCTGCTTCTAGAATACTCCAGGAGCACTCTTCGTTTAGGGTGACTGCATTCCCTGACCCCCTGCCTGGAATTCTCTTTGCTCAGATATCAGCATGGCTGTTTGCCTCACTTCCATCAAGTCTGTGCTAAATATCGCTTCCTCAGTGAGGACCCGGCTGTCCTATTTAAAATTGCAACCCCCACACCCCACTCTTCAACCCTCTTTATCCTGCTTCATTTTTCCTTTTTTTCATAACACATATCACCTTCATATATACCATATAATTTATTTATTTTATATGCTCACATTTTTTGTTGTTCTTTGTCCCCTTCCTCTAAAGCATAAAGTCCAAGAAGACAGGGATCTTGAACTATTTGACTTACTGATTTATACCAGAGCAATAAATATTTGTTGAAGTATTTGTCAAAAGGAAAAAAAAATCTATGCTGGAATTGTGCACACTGATAGGACCAAGGTGAGAGAGAAATGAACATTATGAGTAGTAGCTGTTTGCTCCAAACATTTTATCTCAAGAGTCTTTTCAATTACCCTGCTAAGAAGGTGTCATAATCCACATTGGCAAATAAAGAAACCGAGGCCCAGGGAGGTTGAATAAGCTTCCCAAGGGCAAGCAAACCTGGCTTGCTTTCTCCCTTGCTCCCCCTGCCCACCCCTGGAGCATCCCTGAGGAACCCTAGTGCTCTGTGGAACACAGTTTGAAAACCATTGGAAGGAAGGCTGGTGTTATAGGGATGAGAAAAGGGTTGTGGGTATGTGCAACCCAGAGACCAACTATGAGCATCTCTCTCCTGAGATGGAAGGAGGAAAATGTATACGATGGCAATCAAAGAGTTTTTCTTTTAAATATAAACCCACAAGGACAAAGATGATGGGAGAGAGGAGGTATCAGCAAACTTCTGGAAGGTGAAATGCATATGGGGAAGTGGCTACTGACCAGCTAAAGCTGAAAGATAAGGGCCTGCTGTGGGGAGGCCAATTAAAGTCAAAACCATTGTGATCATAGAACCCCCAGAAAGTATCAGAGAATGGGAGACATCAGATACCACTGAAGACAGGAGTAACAGGGGGAACAAAAACTAGGAGGTTTGCTTGAAAGTCTAGAGCCATTAGATCCCCCCTACCCCAATATCCTCCCATAGCCCAAAACAGCCAGACACATAACTCTCCCTCCCCCAGCAGATGATAAAAGGTTTGCTTTCCAGCAAGGTTGTGGCAGACAGGCTCAGGGGATTCCAGGCATAGCTGAGGGTGCAGGGGTGCTATACAGAAAGCAGAGAGAGGAGGGAAATGCTGCCACTGAGTAGTGAAACCCCCCAGCCAGGCTTATCTACCCCACTTACTGCACTCCTCCCCACCCCCCAACCCCGCCCCCCAAGCAGAAGTTTGGAGACTCCCTTCTTGGAGAAAATAACCCATGAATAATGACAGTAGGGAGACCCTAAAACACAACCACCTGGTTAGACCACCCTAGAGTGAAGCCCATTGGCTGATAATTCCTCCCACCCACAGAAAAGCTGTGCAGTTTCTAAGTCCCACTTATCTATGAATGGACAGCCAAAGAGCCAGCCATTTGAGGGAGGCCGTCAATGGGGAAGGATCCAAAACCAGAAACCAATGTGAAATGGGCTTTGAGGAAATAGACACAATGGTTAGCAGCGCAAGCAATAGAGCCAGTCAGCCTGGGTTTAAATCCCAGCTTTACCACTTACAAGCTGTGTGACCTTAAGTTCTCTGAGCCTCAGTTTCATCACCATAAAATGGGAGTAATAATAATAAAAGAGAAAGAAAGAAAACAAAATGAGAGTAATAATATTATCTACTCCATCGAGGTGTTAGCAAGATTGAAATGCGTAAATATTGTGAAGCACGTGGAAGAATGTCTGGATAATGCAAGCACTATATCAGAGTTCAATAAATACAAGAAGCAAAAGGAAACATCAAAATGCTATAGTTAAAATTCTCCAAAGAGATAAAGAGATGATACTGCATCCACAAACACAAGCGCAGAATGCTATTAAAAAGGAACATTTGGGGAAGAAAAAACTCTCAGATAATAAAAATTCTACAGAAAAATCTAGGGAAATTTCCCCCACCCCCTCAAAAAAAGACAAAATAAAAAGATAAACAGACAGAAAATGGGAAAGAAAAAAATATGAAAATTAGAGCATCAATCCAGGAAGTCCAATATCGTACTTTAGGAGTGTTAGAATAACAGAGAGAATGGAGAAGAGGACATTGTCAAAGAAACACTCTCAATTGAAGCTCATGATTTTCCAAATTGAAAGAGTTCGCCAAATCCTGTCTGCAATAAATGACGAAACAGCTGGACCTCGCGAAAGGCACAAGACACGTCCTTGTGAAATTCAGACTGTTAAAGTTCAAGAGAAAAATTGAAAGCTGCTAGAAAGAAAAATAACAGCGATGAGCCTAAGATCTAGAATCAGAATGGCCTGGGCTTTGACCAGAAGTGGTAGAAGTCAGAGAGAGGACCAGGGCACAATGCCTTCAAATGTTTGGAGGAAAAATTTCCAAGACAGAATTCAATACCCAGCAAGGCACAAACCGAGTGTGAGGATAAGATTTGGTTTCACAAAAAGTATCTCCTAAACATACTTTCTCAGGAAGCTACTAGAGGATGATAGAGTAAACTTAAAGAGAGAATAGCATTAGATTCAAAAAACAGGGGATCTGTCCTAAAAAGAATTCCCCAGCGCGGCTGAAGGGAAAAGCCGGGACAACAGTTGAGAAGAGGCCCAGAGAACAATCCAGATGGAGCAGGAGGATGGAGGTGCCAGAAGCAACAGCCCAAGGGACGTGGCTCTCAGCACGGAGCCAGCTTACAGCTCTGCCGTAGACTAGGAATTCGAGTGATAGGTACATAGAAAGCCAAATAAACAAAAAGCAAGGCAAAATGAAACAAAATTTAAAAACAGGAAAAAGCAAAAACATTTCACAAGCCAGAGATCAAAATCATTATATATTACAAAGCTGGGACGCCAATAATATTTGCATCATCATAATTATGTAAAAGCTCTGCACCAATTTACCCAAATGTCATATAACTATATTTGCAGGATGAAAGGGATGGAAATGTGATTGGAGACTTTGGATGAGAAGCCTACATCTTCTTCCCTGGTAGGAATCCAATAGATAATGTCTGAAATGTTTAAAAATCAAGAAATAACTGGCAAGCATTTGATGTCTGTGGGAACATGAACATAAATACCAAAAGAAACAGCTAAAACAGTTGAGCACGGTTGCCCCTGAGGCATGGGACCTGGAAGGTGGGGAGAGGTGAAGCAGGAAACTGCTGTTTTTCATTAGAAGCCTTGCAGTACCGTTCGGATTTTTAAATTTATGTACATATATCGCTTTGATGAAAATATTAATTAAATTAAAAGTGTTCATAACTTTTCACCGTAGCTGGCAGGCCTGAGCAGCAATCAAGGGTGACACGTTTTCTATCCCCTATCACAAATGGGATGCAAGCAAGAGCGGATGCCAGTGGTTGCTATGGTTTCTTCAACATCTCTGCACCCAGGAAAAACTCCTGCCACTGTGCCAGGCTCTGAGGACCTCCCCAAAATGAGAGGAGCAGGCTCTGAGTGCATTCTCAGCGACATGCAGCCACCCGCCGGGGTCACTCTTAGGATGGGCCTTTGTGTTGCGGGGCAGGGTGTCAAGTGGGGTGGGGGGCTCTGGAGGTGCTGGAGGAGTCTGGAGAAATGAGGCCATCAATCAGAAGCACCCTTGGAGGCAGGCATCCATTAAGCAGCCGGAAGCAGTCTAACTTTTATCATTCTGGGAAGACCTACTCTAAGCCAAGTGCTGTGCAGAAGATGTACATGCTCAAGTTGATACTTCCAGGCCACCAGCAGATCAGCAGATGTGGTCTGATCGGAACATCTGGGAAGTGGATGATGCAGACCCACCATCAGAGCTCATGTCCTCCTATTTCGGAAAATCTAGATTGAGCACCTACTAAGTGCCAGGCACTTGGTGATACAGATAAAAGGCTCCTTTCAGGTTTTCAAGAGTTCACCATCTAGGGGATATCTCAGGGGCTCCTTTTATATAGGAGATGGAAATTCATTCAAAAACAACTTTTACATAAAGTGCCTACTTCGTGCAGGTACTGTCAGTCTAGACAAGGGACATGTAAACAGTTAGGTGTCTTCAAGTGCCAGGACAGAGGGGGAGATGGAGCACAGGGGAGGAGGTGGTTGGTTCTAAAAGGGAGGAGGACAGTATCTTAGCGGGGGCTTCCGGGAAGGTCAGAGTCTCTGTGTTTGCCAGGTTGCTGAGCAGGGTGTGGGAGGTGGACGAGGGTATGCGTGGGTGGTGGGTGGTGAGCCCAGATGCAGGGGTTGGGGGAGGCAGCAAGGGCAGTCCAGGGTGGCCTGGGGTGGCTGCATCTCAGGATGAGACCTGCAGCTGGAGGGGTCAGCAGGGGCCGGGTCACCAAGGGCCTGTGAGCTCTGCTAAAGGGCACGGCTGTTCCCCTGGGACCCCTGCCACTCAAAGCGTGGTCTTCTGATTAGCAGCATCGGCATCACCTGAGAGCTCGTGAGAAATGCAGACTCTCAGGCCCCACCCAGAATTCCAGGATCTCTGAGTGATTCCCACGCACATCCAGGTGTGTCCAGCTCTGAGCTGGACCACGGCTTCTCAACCTTTTGGAGAAAGGAGGGTGCCTTCTTAACATCAAGATGTTCCTCAGACATCATGCGATATGAAAGCTACCATGTTTTTTATATGTCTTGATTGAGAAAATAGTCCATAAGTAAAAGCTGCCATGAATTCAGCAATTCTTTGAATAATTTTGCATTCTACAATAGCATCACAATTGAAATACATGATCCATTCAGCAGTCTGGTTGTACCTAACTTCCTCATCGGTGTGTGTAAACAGTTTTTTATAAATAGAATCTTAATCATCCACCAATTCCCTTTATGATTTCTGAGACACAGCATTTCCTGACAGCTTTTCAAGGGTAGTGTCTCCTGCATGCCTGCCGCCCACCCAGACTCCTCAGCCTTTTCATCAGGTAATTAATAATCCCTCTGCCCGAATGCATTGGGGAACTGGTTCTTTAAAGACTCCCCGGGATAAATCTTTTTGTAACGCCACTAGATCAACTCCACACATGGTGCCATCACTAATATATGTTTTGTTAAATATCCTGTTTAGCAGGAATGCAATACGTATATTCACACTTCTTTGTTGTACAGCCAACACCTAACATTAAATGTCACTTTCCCTACTTGAGCACAGAACTCTACAGTGTACAAAGTGCTTCCATCTACCTCTCATGCTCTGATTTCTCATACAACCTGTGGCATAGGATCTAATCACTCCTTTTTAACAGATGTGGTTAGCAAGTCCCTGAGACATCACGTGACTTTCCTATAATCTCATGGCTAAGAAGTATTGGAAGTAGGACTTGTGTCCAGAATCTTCTGGATTGAGTTTGTCTTTCACTCTTTTCACCAAGAATAGTATTCCTAAAAATGAAAGAAAATAAAGGTGAAAAAAGAGATGTCCTTGGGTAACACCCATTTAAACAAAACCTAACATATTTTTGCTTCTGGGGGCCCTTAAAGTCTGAAGGTGCTTTGTGGCTTTGAAGGAAGGGGCTGGAGCTTGCAGCCTGCACCAAATTTGCAGCCAGTGTTTTTTGTTTTTTTTTTTTCCTTCATGGCACACTCAAAATCTCCAGGATCACGAGCTGTTCATGAGAACACTGTGCTACATCAAGCTGCTGCTCTGAACAGACATAATTGCAGCCCATCTACCATGGGGACACAGTGTTGATTTTTCTTCCTCCAGAAGCTCACTGAGTCTAAAAATGTCACCTGTGAGCAATCAAGCATGAGCATGCCTTTTTCCATGCTGGGTTTGGATTTTCTTACCTATTGATGCCAGCTTTATTGGGCTTGTCTGTAAAGGGAGGGGCAGAGAGAGAGAACAAGTCACGCATTGTCCAATTTTAACTAGAGAGCAGCTCATGTATTCTTTGCGCTGTCTTGAGGGGAAAAAAAGCAGCTTCTGTCGACTTGATGTGAGTGGCTGAATAGCCACATCTATTTTTTTTTAATCCACTTTGAAAAAGATTAAAATGAGATGCAGTGAGGGTAAAACACTTGTGCATAGTATATAGTCCGTGGAATTTTTCAATGCATTATTTTAATAGTAATAACCAACTCAGGCATTGGTACCAACATCCTCTTTTCCTCCTACTATTGCCTTCAAATATCACAAACACTATATTGATTGTTTACCCATAAGTATCTCATACCACCACCATCACCATTCTAGTCCACGCAATTTTAGAGCTAAAAGTCGTACATGATACCAGCACCCTTCATTTTACCAAACAGGAAAGTAAGGCTCAAAGAGGCTACCTAACTTGTCCAAGGTCACACAGCTAGGAAGCAGTGAGGCTGGGAGTCTGAGCCATATCTCCCTATCTTCAAAGCCATGGTTTTCTTGATACAGTTCCCTGCCTCTCTTCCCAGGGCCGGCCTTGGGCTTCCTTGGATTTGTGACATGGGTTTCTCTGGTGCAAGCCAGGGGAGCATGAGGGATCCAGATGGTGTCTCTAGTTGATCCAAATAGCATTCTTCAGGTCTAGGGCTGGGGTCTTGGGCCCAGTCATTGTCACACACTCATGAGCTCCCCACTGACCTCTAAGATGAATAGACCGGACACCGATAAATCCTTTGGAAATTAAGCTACTCTGCCCCCTCCTTCCCTTTCCATCTTGGAATCTTATTGGCTGATCATCTGGAACTAATGCAAACTTCCACCAGAAGTGCCTATCAGACTAGCAAAGGGCAGGGGAGGACAAGGAGTCCAGAACCCCTGATCCTGGGCTCTGCCCTGCCCCCACGTGCTGTGAATTATCGACCACTCTCCTCCTCTCTCTGGCCTGTACAGCCATGGATCGTGGACTTTAGCCCCACCCTTCACTTTCTCTAAGCTTTAGTAAGTTCACTTGTAAAATGGGCTAAGTGTAAAAAAAAGTTTAATGAAATAGGTTAAAATGGGATATTGACACTTGGAGGATCCAGTGATGTTGATGGCTGGGAGGCTCTAGTGAGATAAAGTCTGTGAACACCTCGGAGCTTACTGTACATGCATCAATATTGTGGTTGCCATGTTCGATAAGGGTTTCAAAGCTGAGTGGCTTGGAGTCCTGGCCTGAGTGCTGAAAGACTGTTAAGGAGGAAGACCCAAAGGACTACAACCCGCTGTAGAATGTGACCAGTGACACTAGTAAGCACCAAGTATTTGAGCAAGGCCATGTGCTCAAGAGCAAGGTGCAGGGGCTCTAGAGCCAGATGGATGAGGGTTGGAAATCTGAATTTGCTTTGTGTATCCAGGGCAAAGTAACCTCTCAGACTCTTTGTTTCTTCATCTGTAAAACAGGGTATTCAAGTGTGAACATTTTAAGTACCAGATATTGGGGATACATGATGAAAGGAAGGCTTCTAGGATGTGGTAAAAATGAGGATGGGTCTTGAAGGATAGGTAGGGATTAATCAAGTGGAAAATGAGTGGACGTGACGGTCTAGGGAGGAAATAGCGAAAACAAAGAGAGTTGTGGAAGCAGCAACAAGATTGATCCAGTTCGATTTTGCAGAAAACCTGAAATACTGAATCAATGACAATGATTATGATGACGTTAGCACTGCAAATTATTGTGCTGAGGACTTTCTATGGTCACCACTCTATGAAGAAAGACTCATTATTATGTTCATACCCATTTTGAGGACAAGAAAAATGAGGCTCCAAGAGTTTCAATAACTCACCAAGGTTGCAGAGCTGATTCTGCCTGACCACAGAGCCCAAGCATTTAACCCTCTCTCCCAGCCCTCTCTGGGTCTTTGACTCACCAGATAGAAGAGGCACCTATTTCCACCTCTGAATGCCTGACTCACTCCTTTGGGTGGAGGAGGTGCTTTGTCTCTGGGAAACAGACCCTACCTACCCTGGCCCACCCCAGTGTAGGAGATGGCCCTCAAATGTTCCATGAGCTGGGCAGACAATTGGTTGTCATGGAGGAGATGGAAAGGGCTCTTGGGCCTTCCCCGCAGAAGCCTCTGCCTCGCTGAGCTCCTCCCTCCACTAGCAAGACCTCCAGAAACCAAGTTACACAGTGGGGTCCACTCTATTGGGAGTAGCACAGAAAAGAGGAGATTCTGCTGGGTGACAGTACTCATCTTCAGATCTCTGAAGAGGTATCAAGTGGAAGAAGGGGTGGAGCTAGGACAAGCAGGCAGTCTTCAACCCAGTAAAAGGATAAACTTTGAAAACAGCAGGCTGCCCCTCAGGTAGTGAGACCTCCATCTCTGAGAGTGTTCAAACAGACTGGCTGTCCCTCACCGGATGGTGCCACAGAGGGGACTCCTGCCATCTCTCAGAGGTTAGGCATCTCACCTCGGGGCAGAGGTGGCAGGGACTAGAAGTTCTACCAGTCAGGATCCCGGCAGGAAATCAATGGGACCTTAGACTGGGTAGTGCAAGAAATGATTTATGAAGGACTAGTTAGAAAGGTGTGGTCAGGGTTTAGGAAAAGTAGTAGAGGATGGTGCAGTGTCCTAGGGCTGGGAATAGGGAGAGCCACTACCCACCTGCCCACCAGGATCAGGGGAAAGAGCTGATATCAGAAGCCAGAGAGAGAACAGTAGGGAGAGCTCTCCCCACTCCCAACCCAGGAGCTGTAACCTTCCATAGTGACCTGCAGCTAACTTACAGTGACCCAGCAAATAGATTTGAGAAGCCAAATACCCAGACTGACTCTCCTCTCTTCCTCCAGTTTCTTGCCTGTGACTACCATTGGCAGAACCAACCAGAACCCAGAGGGCAAAGGAGCTCATCAACACAGTCTATACAAGTCAAAGGGCAGGAAGTGGAGAGAAGGATGGTGGGGCAGGGGGGGTGCAAACAGAAGCTGTTGTGCACAGAGCCCTTCTGCAATGAGACCCATCCCCCTACGTGGCCAACTGCCCTCCCACCCTCTCCTCAAACTATCTGTTGGACGCCCTAACCTAGCCACTGCTAGAAAACCAGTTTTTGTCCAACACAAGATTGTTCTGTTCCAGCACATCCCCTGCCTTAGCCTAGAAAATTCCTCTGGCTTTTCAGAGAAGCTTCCCGTTCTACTTCTCTCCAATGTTATTTCCTTGGCATGCCTCCTATCATTTGCAAAGATTAAAAGACATAAGCTTCTTTTGTTGCAGTGTACTTTCCCTGCCCCATTATGCATGCTGTCCACAGCTCCCCATCTCCTTCCACAGAGCTCCCAAATCCTTTCTGCTCATGCAGAAAACGCCCACAGGTAAACCTCATCTTATGCCATAGCCGTGCTCCTGATAAGTTCTGTGAGATTCAGGCTTCTGCAGGTTGAACTCTGCTTTGCCACAGATTCAACGTTGTCTTTTCATGTTAAACTCCCTGGGTTTCAGCTTGCCCCCTTTAACAAGGGCTCCTAACATAGTGTATGTAGTAGCTTCCCTTTTCTTTGTGCATTCTCTCTCTCTTCCTCTCTCTCTCTCTCTCTCTTTTTCGCTTTGAATCTGGTGTTGACGATGTATGTAAACAAATCCCTTACTTCACTAGGGGCCCACGCTCACTGAAGGAACTCCGGGTTGAATCATTTGGTGAGAAGAGGATGTGAACACTTCTGTCCACCACCAGTCTGGGTTATTGTCAGGGCTTCCTGGGTGTGAGGCCAATGCAGCCATCGAGGGCAAACTCAGAAGACTTGGTTTAATGCTCTGCTAGTGCTGTGTTGACATTCTTTTTTTTTTTTTACTCTATTTTTTTTTTTTAATTTGCATATGGGCAGGAGGCACCAGGGATCGAACTCCAGACCTCCAGCACAGCAGGTCGGAGCCCCGCCTGCTGAGCCACGGCAGCCGCCCTGTGTTGACATTCTTAATAATTTTTTAATATAAGTTTTATCTTAAAATTTCTGATACATTGAAACACTCTATATCCACCAAGCACCAAATTCTTCTTTCTCCCCTCCTCCATCCCCTGGTAATCTCTAATCTTCCTGCCACTACAAATTCTTATTTCTAGATATTTCATAGAAGTGAAATCATACAGTATTTGTCCTCATGTCTTTCTCATTTCCTTCAGCATAATATTTTCAAGGTTCATCCATATTACAGCATATCTCAGAATTTCATTCTTTTTTTTTTTCTCATGGGCAGGCACTGGGAAATGAACCCAGGTCTCCTACATGGCAGTAAGAACTCTGCCTGCTGAGCCACCATGGCCCACCCAACTTCATTCATTTTTAATGGCCAAATAATATTCCATTAAATGTACGTATCACATTGTGTTTATCCATTCATCCGTTGATGGATACTTGGGTTGCTTCTAGCTTTGGGCTGCTGTGAATAACGGTGCTATGAATTGGTTTACAAGAATTTTCAGTCCAAATTTCAATTTCTTTTGGCATATACTTTAGAGTGGAAAAGCCAGGTCATATGATAATTCTATATTTAACTTTTTGGCCCTGCCATTCTGCTTCCC